>PVKE010014373.1:0-35061 GCA_004027555.1 Craseonycteris thonglongyai
CTTGTCCCATCCTTTGCCGAAAATGAAACATTTCTTGTGTCCTGTCTCTCCTTCCAGATGGTCTTGTGACAACAGTTCTCTCAGAGGCTACCTTTTAAAAAATATATGTGTTGATTATCTGACTTTTTATTTATTTATTTTTTATAATGAGAGCAACAATGTTTTCTTGCTTTCTGCATCTTTAGCAGAAGTGCAGCTGCCTGCATCCTCATGGTTAATGTCACAAAAAGACTCCATTGTTGTCACCATTGTGGTCTGTGAGTCCCTCTATCCCTGTGTGGGCCCAGTGACCCCTGTATGCCCAGGGCTTTGAAATAGTAGAGGCTAGAATTTGGGCCTGTCCGTGGTCTCCATCATGAATGACCTGGTTGCCAGGGTCAGTGACACTCCTACTAGTATTTCTGGCCCTGCACTCCAACACTACTGAGGAAATACCTTCATCCTCGCTAAAGGTTTTTCATGTAGACCCCACATATGAGAGCTCTCTAGCCAATTTCAGTCTTCTTTCAGTGTCGCATGGCTTCGCCTTCTGGACATTTAGCCCAAGTTCTGCTGGGGCTCATTTTATGAGAGTGCAGCTTTCACAAAATGCCCAATTCCTGTGCAGATGGCCCTGGGCTGAACCTCTCAGTTCTCCCCTGCCTCAGAGTGAGTCTCTCTTCATACCCCCTACCCATCACCCAGCGTGTCTGAAGCTCTAACAGTGGTCCTGGCCCTTCCTCTGTGGGCACATGTGACCTGATGTTATCGCCTGTGATATACTCTCCAAGACCTATACCTTGATGAACTCTTAAATTAGACCTTAGTTGATGAATCCTAGCTACAATTGTGAATATTCTATCCTAAGATTCTTACACTCTGCTTCTGAGAGACTGTGTTTGTGTCTAAACATGTTCCTGCATTTAGCCAAAGCTTAAAATATGCAAGTGACTATTTGAAATCAGTGCTGACTAAATGCCCCCATTCAAGATGATTCAAGATATGGGTTTCCCCTTATCCCATCCCCATCCAAGGCTGTGATCCTTTGAAACATACATTGAATCTATTTATTTTCCACTAAAAATGGACAAAGGAACAAAAACTAATAGAGGGCATGATGATAACCTTACTGTGGTTGTTGCTACTGAAAACTGTATCCCATCTGAGGTTGTCTGTGCCAAGTTGATGGCAATTATTGGTTGATAAAAAATAGCTCACATGGGACTCCAGCTATGTGAAGTTTGGCTGTGAGATTTGATAGACATTGTCACAAAACTTCACTTCCTGCTTCCAGTACTCTGCAGACATGCTTACTACCAAAGGATTGTTTACTTAGTTGTAAAATGTGACAAGACAGGTTATTGATCTGTTGTCTTGTTGGATATGGTTAAGTATGAGCTATGACATTAACAAAACCTTCCTTTTTCCTTTCTCTCTCCCTCCTTCCCTCCCTGCCTTCCTTCCTTCCTCTCCTACCTTGCTTTTGCTCCAGGAATTTGCAAGGTTCTAGATATGAAATTGGTCTTATTCTTTCTCTGGCTATAAGCTGTTGGATTGCCTCCCCCTCCTTTTCTCCCATGAAAAGAGAACAGCAATTTAAGACACCTTGGTAATTAGATTACACACCACAAAGTCTAATCTTTCACAGGAGGCCTGACCCATTGTAGTTTCAAATCCCCACATCTCACAACTCGAACACTAACACGAAGAACACCCCAATTGACTCAGGAAATATATTTCCCTGAGACCAGTGGTTTATGTAATTTATTCTCCGATTGGCTGATCTTTTGAACAGTTGTTTGTCATAATCAGATTTTGAAGGCATATATCTCCTTTCAAGTGATGATTGTGCTGTGACCTCTGGCTCCATGCACATTTCGGGTCTGGGTAGAGCAGATCTTGGCGATGAATGAAAACTATTGCTGTCTTATCAAATAGCAGCAGTCCTCGTTTTGTTTAACAGTGCTGGAAATTAGTTTTTCAGGCACTGATCTTGACAGGTCAGCTGTCAAAAGTTGGTGTGTGTTGCCATAAACTCATCGATCCCGTAAACAAAAATCTGTCAGCAGTATACAAGAGCAGACGCACTTATGTACGAATGAAATGGTTTGCAGCTCTATGACTAAGTGTCAGGATTTCTTTGGGTAAAAGGTTTGTCTCTCCCCCCGTTTATCAAACCTATCAGCCTCATTTGACTTTTATTGACTGAAACTCTTTACTTAGCTTTTTGAACTGGGAGAACCAGGCACCCTCAGCAAGTAGATGGGATATAGTCTTTCCAATCTTGGTAGGCTACAAGCTTGGAAATCTATTTAAAGGCTTTATTTTAGTTTTTAAAAATGTCTGCGGGAGTCTTTTGTTTGAACTGCTCTTTCTCTGTTCTGGTCTTATACAGAGTCCGGCAGAAGTAATGCCCCCCCCCCTTTTTTTTAAAGATTTATTTTTATTGTTTTTGACAGAGAGAGACAGACAGACAGAGAAGGGGGAGGGCCCAGAGCAGTCTCCATAGTTGTATGTCATTAGTTTTCAACATAGTTTCACTGCACACAGTGGGGCATGGGGCTGCGCAGGGCGGGAACTGGGCGGAGGGCCTCCCGCATGGGAAGCTCACCCCAATGGGAACTGAACTGGGCTGCACACTCCAATTCAGCATATGGGTCCACATGGGCTGGGGCTGGGACTGGGAGTCAATCCTTGGACACTGGGGCTGCAATGTGAGTGCTCAACCCACTGAGCCATCCCAGCATTCCCCTGCCCCATTTTTATGAGCTGGTAATGCTCCAGCAGAAAAGCATTACTTCCACCAGGTCCTATAAATCAAATCCTCAGAGGGATGGCCTTCCTCAGAAATGATGAAGGTTTACCATTCTGTTCTTAAGATTTGGGCAAGAGCCCAGAGCTTTGAGGATGTGGGGGAGTCACTCAACCTAGGGCTCTCAGCTTCAGGCTGATGGGAGGGAATAATAAACTGCCGAACTTGCAAGATCCTGGATCCTGGAACATGGCTGCCCTTTGATGTGTTTGAAGGCAGAAGTTTGGTTTCTCTTTGAAGTACTTTTTCTTCCTTTGTCAGAGTACAGAATGCCTGAAGGCCAAGGAGAGAGAAATTTGTATTAAAAAAACAAACAAAAAATAATAACATAAAAAATAACTTTAAAGCCCTAAGTATTTTCAGAAAACATAGGAATAATAACAGGCTGGAAGAAATTTTTTTCTTCTCATCAAGTTGTACTTAGATTTAAATGGTCTTGAGTTAGGATTGTCTGCGTAGTAATTAACATGATTTGGTGCCATCCCTCTTCTTTCATGGAAAGTGGAGCTGGACCTCAGAAGTGGCCACATTTCTACCTCTGACGCCAGCAGGCTTGTAGGGCCTACATTGTCTTGGAGCTCTTAGAATGTGAGACGGCATGCTGGACGAACCTGCAACACACCTCTTCTAGGAGAAGGGCACACCTTATCCACAGCTGCTTGAAGCCAGAGGACATATTCACTGGGTTCTGAACTCTCAGATCGGCCTTGATGTACCAACAAATCATTTGATTGCTTTCTTCCAATCAGTCCTCAATTATTCAAGTGTGTGTGGCAGGATTTTGCTTAATCACTGGTGCTAGTTACTTTGATCAAAAGCTTATTTTCCCTCTGTGAAGGTATTGAAAACCTTTTCAAAACATAGAGGAGCACAGAGAAGTAATGATGATTATTCATAATTTTACCACCTAGATATATTTACATATTGCATTTTTAGCATATCTCCTCCTATTTTTACTACCACTTTCTCTGGTTTTATATCCTGGTTCTTCACTTTGTGATTATTAAATTACTTTATAATACATTATTTTGAAAATAATTTTCTTCTTTGAGTACCGTATTTTCCGGCGTATAAGACGACCGGGCGTATAAGACGACCCCCTAATTTTACAGTTAAAACATAGGTTTAGGCCTATATTTGCTGTATAAGACTACCCCCCACTTCCGAGGCTGTAGTCTTATACAGTGAATATAGGCCTAAACCTATGTTTTAACTATAAAATTAGGGGGTCATCTTATATGCCCGGTCGTCTTATATGCCGGAAAATACGGTAGTCCTTCGACGTAGTAGGCAGGGAAAGTATGTTTATTCCATTTTATAGATTAAAAAATAAAATTTCAATGAAGTTAAATTTATTCAACAAATATTTGTTGACTAGCTTCTGTGCTGTGCTATAAAACATGCTGTCTGAGGTCACTCAGGTAGGTAAGTGGTGGAAACACAACTAAAACATAAGTCACTGGCTCATAAACATATGCTAATTCACACCTCCAAGTTCCCAACTTCTCCCAAAAATCTACTAATCTAATAGTGAGTTGACCTTTGATAGTGTATGGCATTCAAGACAAGGTTGGACACCCTGAGACAGAATAAGCAAGGCAAGGTCTAATTCAAGAGCCCAAGACTCTAGACAGTTAAGGAAGGAAGGATTGTGATCTCAGGTGACAGGGTGAGAATCCCAGGTAACTCAATTGGATCATAGGCTTAGGGCCAGAATGGAAGACAGTGGAGGTCATTTCCACTACAGCTCTGTGTAAATGGTGGTGACCGGGCTGAGCATTTTATTAGCTGTGAGAAATATATCAGATTAATGTAACGACAACAGGGGAAACTGGGTGTGGGGTATCTATACAACCTCTTCAACTTCTCTGAAAATTGAAAAGTATTCTAAAGTGAAAACTTATTTAAAAATAGGAGTGGCTCCAGGTGGTGAACACACAATGCAACACGTAGATGATGTATTGTAGAACTGTATACCTGGAACCTACTGTAATTTTTACCAACCAATGCTACCCTAGTAAATTTAACAATTAAAACATAAAAACATAAAAATATGAGTAAAAGTTGATCAGACTCAGCTGAAGAGAAATGACATTCTAGGCAAAGAAAATGGATATAAAGAATCAGAAGGGAACACGGTGTGCTTGCTAAAGGTTAGGAACTGGGGGGAGTTGCAGTGTACTGTGGCTGCGTACACTGCAGTGAAGCTGAGAGTCAGGGCTGGGTCTAGATTAGGAAGGCCTTCACTTTAGGCCAGGTTTAAAAGTGTTAGAATTTATCCTGTAGAAAATGGAACTTCATTAAAAAATGTAATTGACATAGTTTATGTTTGAGTTGTTTTTTTTTCTGTAAAGGTACCTGTCAGCACATTGGAGAAGGGCTGCAAGAGAGGGAGGTTGCAGTAATGAGATCAATGGGGAGGCTGTGGCAATGCTCTGGGACAGAGCCAGGCAGAGGGCTGGAAGCATAGGATGGGGTATAGACAGGCTTGAGAGGCAGACCCTGCAGCTGAGTGAAGACTCTAGAAGGACCTGACTTCATCCTTACTGCCTTTTCCTGCCTCTATTCTTCATTCTCATGATGGTTACAACTCTAATAGAAAGACAGGGAAATCCTGGTTGATCGAGGCCACACAGAGCCCCATTGCAGGTGCTCATCCAAGCCAGGGCAGCAGAGTCGAGATGCCCCTTCTGGAGGTGAGCCTGGCTCACAGTGTGGAGCCAGACCAGCCCCTGTTGGGCCTGGCCACCACCGAGAGCCCCACCACTCAGCAGAACATGCAGCAGCAGCGAAAGGAGATCCCGCAGGAGCTTCCAGACACAGGCAACAAGCCCTGCATCCCCTTCTTTTATAGGGGACATGACCTTCTCATTATAAACATCTGGTGGACTGACAACAGACAAAGCCTGCACCACCCCTCCATGCTCTTCTGTCCCCTATCCCTGTCACTCCTTCCTGGCTCCCCTCCCTGGCTCCCCTGTAATCCATAGTTAGGTCCCCCGAGTCATGGGTATGATCCCCTCCCTGCTCCTCCTCCTACGCCTCCCTCCTCTGTCCTCTCCCTTCCTCCTCCTCCTGGTACAGGGCAGGACGTCTAGTCTCTGGAATGACTATGTCATCCTTAGGACCAGGTTGCCTCCACGAGGACTTTGTGAGTCATTTGGGTGGTGAAGGAGGCCTTTGTAACACCAGCTAACCCAGGGGGTGCAGCAGACCACACATCAGGGTCAAGCGGCTCCTTCCTGTGCTACGTTTTATGGGGATGAGATGCAGTAGCCCAAGTCCACACTGGGAGTCCCTGAGTCCATGGTGGAGGGTCCAAAGAAGCAGGGAATCAATACCTTGACTCCTTTGGCTGAGTTTGTTCTCTTTCCTTTGACTAGCATTTTGATCCAGGTGCAGAAACGGACTTTTAGTCCCAGTGCTATTTCCTGAGACCCAGTGTGCTCTTAACTTAATGATGCGTTCCTCTCCTCCGGGCATCCTGTAGGTCTTAGTTTTCATCATGCCTGAAGTGATGGCAGGAGTTTCCAGGTTTGTTTTTTTTTAAATGTGTTCTAGAACCATGTATCTCATTCTGGTGTTCTAGACCTTAGGGTTGTAGTATCTTCCAAGTAGAATGGTCCCACAGATTCTGGCACTGTGACTTCGGAGTCTAAGCCACAGATGTTACAACCATGGTAAGTGCTGGCAGAGTAGAGGTGTCCATAGGGGAACCGTTAGTGGCTGCGCTAGGAGCCCTGCTGGCACTTGTCCTCAGAGGTGTGGTTCTTCTGTGTGGGTTAACTCGGGGTCTTGTGGTTTTCTCTGATGAGGAGTAGAAACTGCCTGTGGCAGTCTGGTTCTTGAAGCCCTTGCTACTTAAATAGTGGTCCATGGGCCAGCAGCAGCCTCCCTGGCAGTGTGTTGGACAGGAATAATCTTAGGCCCTAGAATCAGAAAGTGCACACAAAGGCCTCAGGTGACTTCTGTGACTGTCACTACTTTAAAGATTTATTTTTATTGTTTTTTTTTTGACAGAGAGAGACAGAGAGAAGGGGAGGGCCCAGGGCAGTCTCCATAGTTGACAGCATTAGTTTTCCATATAGTTTCACTCCACAGGTGGGTGCGGGGCTGTGCAGGGCAGGAACTGGGCCGGGAGCCTCCCGCATAGACCCCGGCAAGAACTGAACTGGGGGCACACCCCAGTTCAGCACATGGGTCCACACGGGCCAGAGCCGGGACTCGATCCCTGGACCCCAAGGCTTCAAAGTGAGCGCTCAACCGCTGAGCCATCCCAGCTTCCCCTGTCACTACTTTAATCCATAGTGCGGTACATGATCTTGGTTGTGCATTAGAATGACCTGGGGAGCTAAAATACTCATCCAATTCACTGCAGACTGATGAAATCTGAATGCCTGGATGTGGGGCCTGGCCTTCAGTATGTCTTAAAAGTCCTCTTAAAATATTCTAATATGCAAGCAAGGTGGAGTCCCAGTCGCCTAGAAGAGCAAGGTTGTCAACCAAGATGGCAAGGAAGCCTTAACTTTCCCTGTGCCCAAGTGCTGAGATCCTGACAAAGCTGTCTTATGATGGGGGCCTGTATCTGTATTTTTTCACATCTCACCAACTGATGATGGAGAATCATTGATGAGACAAATGCTTCATCATTGCTGCCCAGGTCCTGCAGGGATGCAAGAAAGGAAAAGCTGTCCCAAGAAGACCTATGTCTCCTGTTGTTTCTGAGCTGGGATAGGGTCTCCGCATCCACCTTATGGTGCCTGTGAGAGCTGCATCAGGCTATTGAATGGCCCTCCAGGCTCAGAAGGATATGGAAGGTCCAGAGCATGTATATACTTGGCCTCTACATGCACATCAGGGGAAATGATGAAGTCTGCACTACAGTGAAGACAGGACATGAACTCTTGACCCTGTCTGCAGTAGGTACCAGGGTGCAGGACAGGCTGTACACGTGGGTCTTTGTTTCTTGCTTCAGTGCCAAGTGTCATCCTGCACTAGTGGTGACAATGGCTGAATTCAAGGGCCCTCTGGCCTGGGCAAGCCCAAGGAATAATTAAAGAAAAAGGACACTTTGTGGGAGACACAGTGACACAACTTTAGTGGATAGACAGAATAAAGTAGGACATAAACATTCATTCTAAAAAGAAGTTCTTAGTGATTGGTTTCATTTTTAGGATGTGTCCATATGAAGGGATGGAGGAGCTGCTCTCTGTCACACTTTTATTCTTTCTAAGGTTTTAAGATGGCTCTGGGGCTCTGGGAATCTCAGAGGGGTGCTGTCTGCCTACCTGCCTGGTCAGGACCCCAGTCCAGGAAGCCAGTTCCTAAGGTGTGCACAGGTACTTGTTCTTTCCCTCACACTCCCATTTTCCTTCACAGCTGGCAACCTGGGACTCCGAGAAAGGCCTGAATGGAAGCCTGCAAGAGAGGCCCATGGGTAGCCGCCTCCAAGGACTGACGCTCAAAGTGGTGACTGTCTTGGTAGGATCATGGGCCTATTGGGGAGGTTTGTCCTTCTGGCTTTTGTGTCAGAGGCTTCTCTCTGTTTGATTTAATGTTGGGTTTGAAGACACGGGGATCTTGAGTAGTGGCTTGAGTTTTCATAAGGTCTTTCACTCAAATAATTTCATGAATAATGAAGTAAGAGTAAGACTGGAGATTCTGTCCCAGTGCCTCTGAGGCCTTCCATAGGAGGCCCCTGGGGTGCTTTACAGAAGGACCACTAATCTGGAGTGGGCACAGATCTCTCCTTGTTCTTGGGTGTACATAGGGTCTTGACCTCATGGTGGTCCTTAGGGGAGTTTTGCGGGTAGCCAGAAACAAGTGAGGAGGTGGACAGTCTTCCATTTCCTACCACCACTGATAGGCCGTGTGACACAAAGTTCTTAACAAAGACCATTTATTAGTTGCAATTGTTCTGCACAGTTGTCCTGGAATTATAGACTTTTACAGCTTTAAGAAAACTTAGAAACGTCTTTCTTTCAATTTCTTTCTTCACCTACTTCGAATTGCAGGAGACATTTTAGATGGTCAGACATGGTTCGAATGCTCCCCTCTGCCCCAGCAGGTGCCTATGTGTCAGCTCTGGAAGCCTTTGGCAGCAGTTATCATTTCCATAAGTACACCATGAATAAGGGTTCTACTCTGTCACCCTCCCGTCCCTTAACATTAATGAGAGACATTCTCCCGGGCTGTTTAAAAGATCCTGTTGTGTTTAGTTTCACAGAATTAGAGGTGTGTGGGCGGGGGAGGCAGAGGTGTTTTCCAGATGCCCGCATGCCCTGCAGGAGCACATGTGACACAGCAGTGAGTATGTGACTGTGAACTTGTCATAGCTTTGGACCTGGGACTTGGGATTTAATCCTATCCTATCCTTTGACTTATGCTATGATCTTAGTTCATTAATCAGCATCCATTTTCTATTAATAGTACAACCTGATAAATGCAACAGTGTCTTCTCTCAATCTAATATCATAGAACTTTATTGTCATTTATTACATTGGGTGAGAAATATTCACATTTCTTATGTGAGTTGTGAAGAATTATGGTACTTCCTAGGGACAGAGTCCTAATGGTCACAAATAGAAGGAAAACAAACCATGTTATTCTGGGGGGTGGGGTTCTGGGCAGAGCCTAGAGCAGGAGTGGCGAACCTTTTGGCGATTGAGTGCCAAAGTTTATGAAATAAGAGTATACTCGCTCGACTCGCGTGCCAACCCATCGAGTGAGATAGAGGTATCGATTATTTTTATGTCTATAAGAGCATAAACAATAATTTTTTAAATGGTATTCACAGCTCCGCGTGCCGAGATAATTGCTCCGCATGCCACTTTGGGCACGTGTGCCAAAGGTTCACCACCCCCGGACTAGAGTAATATGACACAGGACAGGCAATTCTTCCTTTCTTCACTGACATGCTGTTGCGAAGGGTGTCCCCAAGTGTCCTTAAACTTCTTTAGGAAAGGGCAGAGAGGTTTACATGCACATCACATGTCCACAAACATTGTGAAGTTCCAGTTCATCAGATTGGTCTCTCTAGCAACACCCTGGAAAGACGAGTTGATGACCTGTGATTTAATGGCAGATCACTCATTCTGTTTGTCTTCAGGAAGAGCCTTTTGTGATGGTGGCTGAGAACATCCTCGGACAGCCCAAGCGCTACAAGGGCTTCTCCATAGATGTCCTAGATGCCCTGGCCAAGGCTCTGGGCTTCAAGTATGAGATTTACCAGGCCCCTGATGGCAGGTACGGTCACCAGCTCCATAACACCTCCTGGAACGGGATGATCGGGGAGCTCATCAGCAAGGTAAGTCCCCGAAGAGGGTCCCTGGGAAGGGGCACCCTATCTACCTCTGGGGGAATAGCTACATTTGGCCCATCATGCAGTTGGAACCTTAGGACCAGTGAAACATGTCACAGTTACCGCTCCATGCGCTAATGCCCTCTTTTTCTCAGCACCTCTCCTCCCCACCACACCTATTTCTGCTCTTTGATTTTCTCATTTCCTGGCACCATGTTTTCCTTCTGTGCTCATTGTTCTCATTCTTTGAAGCCTATCCACTGTGCTTGCTCTATAACATGAGCTTCATGAAACTCACCCCCACCTTTGGGTTGAAATAGGAACCTAGTTCTTGCTGGGTGGGGTACTGGTGAATGCTTATTATCTTCTCCCTCCTAGCACATCTGTGGTGTGTATGTCTCTCTGTGTGTGCTGTGTTGCTATGTGCAGGTGATAGAGCATTCTGCAGCTCACCCTACTAATTTCAAATCATTACTCATTCTCCCTCTTGTAAAATGAACTCCTCATTGAGACTTATGGTATGAGACCAATTCACTGTGTTGCTGTCCTTGCCCCTGTTGTTCCATGACCTCTGGGTCATTTTCTCACAACCATTTATGATGACAGAATCTGACTCAAGCCCTCTCTCTCCAGGGTTACTGCTGCCACCGACCTTGACATTTCTGACATCCCTATGGACAAATCTGGGATCCCAGTGCTTTGACCTCCTCAACTCTAGTGACTGATGTTTGTTTTCCATTTCAGCACCTGCATCCATGCATCTTGTTAGCATCTTCCATGTTATTGTCACTGTCCCATTCCATGACTACATCCTATTATCCTTCTGAGTCTTTTAATCCTTTTCCTCTAAAACATAGGTCCTTTGCTTTTAAAAATCCATAAAGGCAGACAAGAGGCCTGTAGGTCTCTAATTTCTATCTTAAAAAAACCAAAAACCTCATAATAGGATACTACAAAAGGTACCCATTTCAAGATATACAGATATACAGTTCAATACTATGATTTTACTGAGTTGTGCAACTACCTCTATAAGCTGGTTTCAGAATACTTCCATCACTCCAGAGAGATCTCTCATGCTCATTTATAGTTAATCCCACTCCCAACCACAGCCTTAAGCAACTGTCAATCTACTTTCTATTTCCATAGATTGGCTTTTATGGGCATTCAGTATAAATGGAGTCATATAATATGTGGGCTTTGTGTCTGGCCCTTTCCACTTAGCATATGGATTTGAGGTTCTTCCTCCTCTAAAGTTTCTGTGCTCTTCTGACACTGCAGTCTTTCCTGCCTGGTGTGCCCTCTGTGGTTGACCAGAAAACCCCCTGTGATTCTCTATGTATTTGATTTCTTGTTGCATCCAAATCCTGACTTGATTCCTATTACCTGTGCTCTGACTCTGACTTTCAGGTGGCTGCATACAATGAAAAAAGAGAATCACGAATGTGTCCAGGTGGATATGCAAATAACGTGTGGCTCCAACCACAGCTGGGCCTTTAGGATACCCTGAATTCTTTGACTTGTTCTTTGTTGGGTCCTTTGGCAACATTCCTTTTTTTTTTAATTAAGATTTTTTTATTGTTTTCGACAGAGAAAGAGAAAGAGAGAGAAAGACAGAGACAGAGAGAAGCGGGAGGGCCCAGAGCAGTCTCCATAGTTGTATGCCATTGGTTTTTGACATAGTTTCATTCCACACAGGTGGGTGGGGGGCCATGCGGGGAGGGAACCAGAATGCCCCCATGAGCTGGGGGCTGAACCAGGGACCTCCCATGTGGGAAGCTCTCCCTGGCAAGAACCAAGCTGGGGGACATACACAAGTTCTGCATATGGGTCTACACAGGTCAGGGCTGGGATTCTATCCTCAGACTACAGGGCTACAAAATGAGTGCTTAACCCCTGAGCCATCCTGGCTTCCCTCTGCAACATTTCTTAGAGACTATTTAAATAGTTTACTTTTCTCCTGAAACAAACTTATGATCTTCTATTCTCAATTAAAAAAAGAATAACAACTGTGCTCCTATATTACAGAAAGAAATAGAGACTTTGGGGCATAAAATTCTAGTGTAATTTTCTATGAAATTCACATCTGCAGTTATGGGCCCTGACCTCCATTTTCAGGGAGGTAGTGCTTTTCCTCCTGTTACAGGTCACCCTTCACCTGTGTCAATTTCCTGTGCCTCCTCTGAACCTGTTTCACGTAGTTTCCTTCCATCCTATATTCTCAACCTATCTTGCTCCACTAGACCTCTTAGTCCTTAAGTATGCTCTAAATTCTTCAAATTCAAATAGCAACAACAACCCTGGGTCTTGGGTTTGTGATAAAATAAGCAAAGGCAAAAGCCCGAGATGCAAATGTGAGATAAGGGTAAGAGGAGAGTGCCAACTTCATAATCTCCAACATCTTTTCCTTTACTCTAGATCGGGGGTGGCGAATCTATGGCATGCGTGCCCAAAGTGGCATGCGGAGCAATTATTTCGGCACGTGGAGCTGTGAATACCATTTAAAAAATTATTGTTTATGCTCTTATAGACATAAAAATAATCGATACCTCTATCTCACTCAATGGGTTGGCACATGAGTCGAGTGAGCATACTCTTATTTCATAAACTTTGGCACTCAAGCGCCAAAAGGTTCGCCACCCCTGCCTAGATACATTGTTGGGTTTCATTTTACAACATCAGTGTATCTGCACCTCTAGCCCACATATTAAACCAGATAAAATCTTTCTATGTATGTTTTCTTAATTTGAATATGTAGGTTGGATTCCTTGTCACATTGGTTATTCTTAACTAAACCTAGTTCTGAAGATGCTTCCTACTCAAAGCCCAAGAGACATGATCTAGATAACGAGTGTGCATTTTAGTGCTCTTGTGTTTGGAGTGAGTACCCATAACTGCCTGCCATCATTCATGTGGGCACAAGGATCCTAACTTCTACCAGTCTTGGTAGCTTTATCTTATAGTCTAGCTCTCCCTTAATGGCATTTTTAATTATTTTTAAAATTAAGCCCATCTTAGAGAGCAAAAATCTTGAAGGGACTTTTAAAGCCACAGTTCAGCATGTCCAGAGAGTCCCTTCAAACATGGCATTACAAAGAGTCAACCATGTGTCTGCAGGCCATGAGTTAAGGAAGGTGGAAGATTAAAAGCAGTAGAGAACCCCCTTTTTCTTGGTGGATGTTACTTTCTGGCATAGAGTCTGCATATGAAACAATCAGGTAATAATACCTGAATAGAATTTACTGTAGTTGTATAACTCACCATATACCTTCTAAAGTGTTTTAGAAAAGAGAGACATCAATATGTGCTAATGGAGTTGGGACAGGCTTCATAGAAAAGTGGAGTGTCTCTTTGGCCTCAAAGTATAGAAAGGATGCAGATAAGACTAGAAGACAGAAGAGTTCTTGGTGTGTGTTGTGGTGGTAAGAGTGAAATACCAGCAAAAGAAAGGACCTAGCTAAAGTTTGTTAGGGGCAACAGTGAGGAAGTAAAGAAAAAGTATAATTTATACAGGAATGAAGATGCTTTATAGACTCTTTTCTCCAGCAGAGGTTTCTAGGTTTTGGGGGTTTGAGAGAGAAATTTGCAAGGTGAAAGAGGTAATAACAGACAACTTAGTATTGGATATTCCTTACAATATTCAAGGTCACAGGATGTTCAACTCTAAAATCCATTTCCTCTGAACAGAACAACTCAAAGGGCAGAGGACAGACCTTGACAAAGGCAGAATCCAACAATTAGCTGAGGACTGCCTTCTGATGAGATGGTTTTGCCTTTCAGAGAGCAGACCTGGCCATCTCTGCCATCACCATCACCCCAGAGAGGGAGAGTGTTGTAGACTTCAGCAAGCGGTACATGGACTATTCGGTGGGAATCCTAATCAAGAAGCCCGAGGAGAAAATCAGCATCTTCTCTCTTTTTGCTCCATTTGATTTTGCGGTCTGGGCCTGCATTGCAGCAGCCATCCCTGTGGTTGGTGTGCTGATATTTGTGCTGAACCGGATACAAGCCGTAAGGGCTCAGAATGCTGCCCAGCCACGGCCATCTGCATCTGCCACCTTGCACAGTGCCATCTGGATTGTGTATGGAGCTTTCGTACAGCAAGGTACCTTTCTGGTGTTGGCATAGCCCCAGGGGCCTGGTAGAACGTATCCATTGGCAAAGTTCTTAGACATATGTTGCCAAAGGCATTAAATGCAATTTTATTCAATCTCTAGGACAGTACTAATATTATGCTGCACCCAGTTTCTCTGAGTATCATCAGATAGAAATTCATTGAAATGTTAACAAGGAACTCAACTTCAGATCCTGATTTCCACTTTAGATAAAATTAACTTTGAAGTTCTGTTTTGCACTTTCCTTCCTTCCTACATTGGATTGATTGCTATGCATGTTGAGTTGTCAAATGAAACTAAATCTTGCTTAAATTTGAAATCTTAATGGCAAAAAAATGACAATTGTTTTGCAATCATCTAAGCAGCACTCAGCCATTCTTGAGATACAAAGCTTCCTGTCTCTGAGAAGTCTGCATAGTGCTTGGGGAGTTGCGGGCTTATGGAATTTTCACCAGAAATACCAAATTGAAAGTTCCTAAAATGAGTCTTGGACAGTTTGCACAGTGGCAAAACATGTATCACCTGTTTGCAAAGTTATATAATAAAAGTCTGTGAGAAGCATTCTGCTACCATGTGAGGGACCAAAGTGGAAAATACGGCCTCAATGAGGCAGCTTCTGACTGAAGGTCACATGCAATGATATCTGAAAATCCTAGGAAAGAAAAAAAAATTATCTAGTAAGGGCTAAATATTAATAAAAGTGATAATGGTACATCGTATTTCTGAGGTTTAAAAAAAAGCTAGGTTTATAGAATTCCTTAGACTATCTGAATTTGAAATTGGAAAGAGACCTTACATCAACCAGGTTGTTCTGGAAGTTCTCAACACAACGAGGTAGACTCTTCTAACTGGAAGATTTTGATAGTTAAAACCTTCTCCTTGGCATTTTGCCAAACAACACATCAGCAAATGGCCAATTCCAGCTTTTCTGTACTTTGTGATCCTCCATCCCTTCCCAGGATTGGTGGGTGGTCTTAGGGTTCTTTCCCAGAATTGACAGCCCCCTGTAATAAGCTGGAAGTCAGTTCTCTGCTCCCCGTCCCATCACCAGTGGAGGCTTCCTATGCCCAGAGCATTCTGTGGGGATGAGAGTAAGAGGGGAAGCCCAGGGCCGATCCACTTTGTCTGCCTCCCACAGGTGGTGAATCCTCGGCGAACTCCATGGCCATGCGCATCGTGATGGGCAGCTGGTGGCTTTTCACCCTCATCGTGTGCTCCTCCTACACAGCCAACCTTGCTGCCTTCCTCACGGTATCCAGGATGGACAACCCCATAAGGTAAGATGGGGACCGTTCAGTTCTTAGGGGCTGTAAAGGAAGGATGCTATAATAATGTGTGGGGTGTCCTGGTGTCACGGAGGCAGAGACAGACTTAGATCCCAGATCTACACTGTGATAATCATAATCTTGAATGCATGAAGAGCTTCAATCCTGTTGTATTTTATTTCATGCACAATTAAATAAATGTGTAACTTCATTAAGTAATATTTCTCTGAATGTTTAAATGCTTCTTAGGCTAATAAATCAAAACACTAAAAATTAACAAATAAATGTCCTCAGGCATTTAAACATTGATTACAAACTTATTTAACCAAATTTTTCTAAACATTCAATTAAAATTAATTAAAACTATAATATATTTTTCAAAAATTCAAACACCTAAACTACTTTTAAGGACATGCCAGTTATTACTGTGATTGGATAACTTATTTCATTTATGTTTGTGACATTATAAGAATATTGAAATGAAGAACTAAAATGTTTCTTATTTTAACAAAATGTTAAAAATATGGTATAAAAGAATTAGTTGAATGTAGTGACATACTTGAAGATGCTTAAAAAAAATTTTACTATTAAATTTGTGGTGGACATTGTTTAGTACAATTACATAGGTTCTAGGTGTACAAATCTACAATACATCAGGAAATGCTTTGTTTTATGATCAGATTTCCACATACTGTGTAAATTACTATGAACTTGGACAAAGTTAACGTATGTTGGACATGTGGTTGCTGAAGTGACCAAAGGCACAGATCTATTCTACACTTCTTTGGGTACATTGATTTCAATATCACCTCTCATTTGATCCCTGATTATGGTTTTCTGTGTCCCTGCCTTTAGTAATTTCTCCTTTAATTCATCGTAGTCATTATCATCATATTGATTCTTTTGATCCACAGCACTCATCAAGTCATCCATCCTCAACCAGTTCTATGGCTCCAAACTGCCTACTTAAAAGACTTCAAACTCCTTGACTAAAATTTGAGATCTAGTATATTATCTAGGATTATTTTGTTAGTTAACGTTTTTATAGAGGTAATTATAAAGTTATATGTAGCTGTAATAAATGATGCTGAGATCTCATAATATCCTTTAACCACTTCCCTCCAATGATAGTATTTTGTGAAACTAAAGTATCTTGTCACAATCAGGGTCTTGACATTTATACATTTGATGCTGTTCGGATTTTTTCTCTTGAACTCCTTTCTGTGTGTGTGTTTGTGTGTGCACACACACACATTTGGTTCTATACAGTCTTACCACGTGTGTACATTAGTGTACCAACCATCACAATAAAAATCTAAACAATTTTATTCCTGTAAGAAACTCCTGTGTTGTCCTTTTATAACCACACCAACATCCTTCATATTTTTTCCCCTTTGGTCCTGCTCTTTCTTTTTCTTTTTTTTGTTTTTTGGTTTATTTTTATTGTTTGATAGAGAGAGGGGGGCAGGGCCCAGAGCAGTCTCCACAGCTGTACATCATCAGTTTTCTACATAGTTTTATTTCACACAGGTGGATGTGGGGACGAGCAGGACTGGAACCAGCCAGGGGGGACTCCCTCGTGGGAGGCACTCCCCTGCAAGCTAGGGACCGAACCAAAGGGGAGGGGGTCTCCCACATGGAAAGTGCACTGGCTGGGGCTGGGACTCAATTCTCAGACCCCCCAGAGCTGTAAAACAAGCACTTAACCTGCTGAGCCATCCCAGCATCCCCAGGATTGGCTATTTCATTCAGTGTAATTATCTAGAGATTCATCAGGTTGTTGAGTATATTAATAGTTTGTTGCTTTTTGTTGCTCTGTAGTGTCTGATGCACTATAGTTTTTTAATGATTCACCCATTGAAGGGCATCTGATTTGGTTCCAGTTTTTGGCAATTATGAATAAACCACTGTGAACATTTGTGTGTAGGTTTTTTTGTGAACATGTTTTTATTTATATCCAAAAGTGCAATTGCTGGGTTGTGTGGTAATTCCATGTTGAGTTTTATTAGAAACTATCAAACTGCTTTCAAAGTAACTGTACCATTTTACATTACTACTAGTGATGTGCTTATGATCCAGTTTCTTTGCATCTTTGCCAGTATTTAGTGTTGTCACTATTTTTTATTTTACCATTCTAATAAGTATGGAATGATATCTCATGTGGTTTTAATTTTCATTTTCCCAATGACTAATTATGTTGAACACCTTTCCATGTGCTTATTGCTACATGTATATCCTCTTTTATGAAATATCTGTTTATTTTGTTGTATTTGTTGTATTTTGCCATTTTCCAGTTGAATTGTTTAATGACTACTATTGAGTTCTGAAATTCTTTATATACTTTAAATTCTAGATCTTTGCCAGATACATGGTTTGCAAATATTTTCCCCTACTCTGTAATTTGTTGTTTTAATCTCATAACAAGGTCTTTCACATAGCAAGTTTTTAATTCTTATGAAGTCCAATTTATATTTTAAATTTATTCTTTTGTGGATTATGCTTTTGGTATCAAGTCTAACTCTTTGCCTAACTCTAGACTCAGTGATAATCTCCTGGTTTATATTGTGTGTGTAATTTAGTTTTACATTTCATTTTACCATCAATTTTGAGTTATTATAAATTTTGTATAAAGTTTAAAACTTAGGTTGAGTTTTTAGTTAGTTACTTGTCTATGGATGCCCACTTGATCTATTATAATACCATTTATTAAAAAGACTATTCTTCCTTTAGTTGCTTCTGCAATTTGTTAGAAGAATCAGTTGGATATATTTGTGTGGGTCTATTTCTGTATTCTTTATTCTATTCATCTATTATAATAATATGTGCCTGTCCTTTCACTAGAACAACACTGTTTTGATTACTGTGGTTACAGAGTAAGTATTAATATTGGGCAGAGTAATTTCTCCTATTTTATTCTTCTGTGTTAAGGATGTTTTAATTATTCTAGGGTCTGCACCTTTTCTTATAAATTTTGGAATAGATTTGTCTATGCCCATATAAAAGTAAAAAATAAATTTTCTGTGGTTTGATAGGAATTGCGTTAATTTTCATTGTAATTTCATCAAACCAATAAATTATACCTTGGTAAGAACATCATGAATGGGTATTGAATTTTGTCAAATACTTTTTGCATTATTTGATTTGATCATGTGACTTTTCTTCTTTAGCTTATTTAAGATGGTAGAGTACATTGGTTGTTTTTCAAATATTGCATACCTTGGCTGAATCTCATTTGGTCATGGTTTATGATTCTTTTCATATATTGTTGAATTTTGCTGATATTCTAGTTAAGTATTTTTGCATCTGAGTTCATAAGAAATATTGGTTTGTACTTTTATTTCTTATACTGTTTTTGGTTGGTTTTGATATCAGGGTAACATTGTACTCATAAAATAATTGAGGAAGTCTTTCTTCTTCTTTTACTTTCTGGTAGAGATTATGTAACATTTGTGTTAATTCAGTTTTAAATGTTTGGTATAATTCTCCAGGTAAATCATCTAAGCCTGGAGATTTCATATTTTTGGAGCTTTTGTTAAAAGTGGGATACTGAAGTCTCTATTTTTTAGCAATGCTTATTTCTTCTTTCAGTTTATCAAATTTGCTTTATATATTTTGGGGCTCTATTGTTAGATAAATATGTTTATATTTGTAATTGTTATATATTCTTATTGAATGACCCTTTTATCTATATAAAGTCTTTCTTTGTCTCTCATCTAATTTGTCTAATATTAGTATTGCTACTCTAGTTCCCACTTGGTTATTGTTTGCACAGAATGTTTTTCCATTCATTTATTTTCAATATATTTGTCTTTGAATCGCTTCTAAATAGCGTATAGTTGAATCATGATTTTTAAATCCATGCTACCAATCTCTATATTTTAACTGAGAGTTTAATCCATTTATATTTAATGTATTTAGTGATAGGAAGGACTCACTTATGCCATTTTGCTATTTGTTTTGCTTTTTATTGTTAAATTTATTGGGATGACATTGGTTAATAAAAATTACATAGGTTCTAGGTGTACAATTCTACAATATATCATCTATGTGCTGCATTGTGTGTTCACCACCCAGAGTCAGTCCTCCAACCATCACTGTATATTTGACACCTGCTCTACCCTTACCCTCAGGTTATTTGTTGTTGTATGTCATACATCTTTTTTTGTTGTTGTTCCTTATTTCTTCATTACAGCCTTCTTTTGTGTTAAATAGATATATTTTGCATACCATTTTAATTGTCTTTCTCTCTATTTTTTTTTCTTCTTTCTTTCTTTTCTTTTGAGTTACAGTCTTAGTTTTTCCCCAGGATATTACAATTAACATCTTAATTTATGAAAATTTAATTTGGATTAATACCAACTTTATTTTCATAGTATACAAAAAAATTTTCTCTGTTATCCCTCTGTTGCACTTCACTTCTTCACTTCTGCCCCCAAAAGTTCTTTCTAAAGCTCTTTGATTAATTTCTTTTTAGGAGTTAAATTTTTGTCCCAATTTATTCAATGGAGGGTCTTCTATATTTGGAATTAACAATTCCAAACTTTTACATTTTATTTGCTATTTTCTCATTAAATAAACTTTACAATTCTAAGTATTAATCATCAAAGGATATTGAATTTGTCAAGTTCTTTTTCTCCCTCTGTTGAAATAATCATATGATTTTTATCTTTCATTTTGTTAATTTGATGTATTTTATTCCTTAAATTATTAATGTTGACCCATCCTTGTAGCCTAGGATAAATCCTACTTGGCCATGGTGTAAAATCCATTTAATGTATTGCTGAATCCAGTTTGCTAATGTTTTGTTGAGAATTTTTACATCAATATTCATCAACAATATTGGCCTATAATTTTCTGTTCTTTCTATCTTTTTTTTTTTTAATGGTAATACCTTTGGTTTTACTGTCAGAAAAATGCTGACTTTTTAGAGTGAATTTGGAATCATTCCTTCCTCTTCAATTGTTTTAAAAGCAGCTTTTTGTTTTGTTTTATTCCCGCACATCTACACATTTTCAGAAGGGGGCAAAGTGAACTTACTTGTAGCCTAATTTATCCTGAGTTAGTTTTCCTTGCAATCATCTTAATGTAAACAAATACTTATTTGGCCATAAAACTGACTTTAAACATTTGATATTAAATGGTGTATCCTTTTTTCTTTTCTCTTCTTCCTTTCTTTTTTCTTTTTCTTTTATCTTTTTTTTTTTTTTTTTTTTTTTTTTTTTTTTTTTTTTGCAGTTTTATGATAAACTGAAAGTCTAGATGACCTTGGTTTGGTGATGACTTCTTACATATAACACCTAAAGAACAATCAAGAATATATTGATAAAGTAGACTTTATTAAAATTAAAACATCTGTGATAAAGACAGTTAAGAAATTGAGAAGACAAGTCAAAGATTGGGATAAAATCTTTGCAAAATATTTATCAGCTAAAGGATTAATATTCAAAATATACAAAGTTTTCTTAAGAAGGGGAACTGATACTGAGTGATGGGCACATAATACGATGCATGAATGATGTGATGTGGACTTGTACATCTGTAAACTATCAAATTGTTACCAACCAATGTAACCTCATTAAATTTAACAATTAAAAAAAAATGAAATTAGCCCTACAAAACAAACAAACAAACAAACAAAAAACGATTGAACTATAATAAAACAAACATACCATTTAGAAAAAGAGCAAAAAATGTGAACACACACCTCACCAGGTAAGGTATGCACATTGGAAAAGAGGATATTAAAAGATACATAATAACATACTCATATAGCATTGGGGAATTTAACAATAAAATAAAAATAAGATACCACCATATAACTATTAAAATAGCCACATGCAAAACACTGACACCACCAAATTCTGGTGAGAATATGGAGCCAAAAGAACTCTCTTTTATTGCTGGTGAGAATTCAAAATGGTATAGCTGCTTTAGAAGAAATTTTGACAGTTTCTTATAAAACTAAATGTACTCTTACTGTATCACTCAGCAGGCATGCTTCTTGCTAGTCATCAAAATGAATTAAAAACACATATGAACACAAAACCTTAACATGAATCTTTATAGCAGCTGTTTTTATAATTCCCTAAATGTTGAAGCAAATAAGATGTTCTTCATTAGGAAAATGAATGAATAAACTATGGTATATCCAGACAATGGAATATTATTCAGTGCTAAAAAAACAAAAACAAAAACAAAAAAACTATCAAGCCATGATAAGACATGGAAGACCTTTATATATTGATAATGAAAGCCTTATAATAGACAAATTTTAAAATATATACATTATACATAGTTTTTTTAAAAGAGAGAAAAACATACATGGTTTTTCATGAGGCCAATGTCAGTTTTAAGATATATTTGTAGATAAAATAGGGAAAATATAAATTGAGCAGGGTTAGTTATCAATTTGGACAAATACAGCCAACTTACTCATTTTTGTTGTTGTTGATCACTCTATTGGTGTCTTATGTAAAAAAATCATGGCTAAACCCAAGGTGGATCAATTTCTCTTTGCAAACTGAACTTAGAGGCTATTTACACATGGATCGTTGTCAGTTTGGATGTGAGGATTCTATTTTAAATGAAAATATATAGATTAAGTCATTGAACAGGAATCATAAACAGTTGGATAGGATCTGAATTTAGTTCACAAGATATTTTGGCAGCATAGTATTTTAAATATTTAAATTTACTGTTCTTGGATGTGCTATCACTTTTCAGGTTGCCTGTAGTATCGCTACCCTATGGGTTTTTTTTTATTCTGTGTTATTATACCTGCTGGCTTCCCACTTTCACATGCTCATCTTCCACTTTAAGACATTCAAGTTTGTAACACGGTGATGGAGAGTGAACTGATTCTGGGTGGTGAGCACATAATGCAATGTATAGACAATGTAATGTAGAATTGTACTCCTGGAAACAATGTAATTGGTATCAATTAATGTCACCCCAATAAATTTAACAAAAAGTAAATAAATAAAAAGATATTCAAGTTTTTAACCTCGGACATAGAAAACCTGAACAGCTGTGAACTAGCAAATCCTATAGATCCTTGTTAATCAGTGTGGCATACAGATCTGGTAAAAGTTGGGGCCTCACCTCAGATCTCCTGAGTCAGAATCTGTATCTAATTAACTCTCCAAATAATGTTTATTCACAGTATAGTTTGGAAAGCACTGCCTCTGATTAGAAAAAAAAAATCTACAAAATTCCAATAACCTGAAGTGACTGGCTGCAGCTAACAAATGCATTTTCACAGAGCTACATATCATTTTCTGCCTTTGGGGCACCACAAACAGGCAAAAGAAGGCAGTATGTATTAATGGTACCATGAAAAAGAATATGTGACTTCCACTACATGCCGTGATAGAGTAATAGGCATTGAATTAGATCTTCCATCATTAACAAGCACAAAATTTTTAAAAAATTCTGTTTATAAGTATTTTAAAGATGAACGTGCACATGGATTGTGTACAAAAGGGTAAGATATGCCACGAAGCAGTAAGCATAAGAAAATTGGTCATGCTATCTCAATATCAGACAAAGTAGGGTTTATATCATAGAGTATTACAAAGGATGAAGAGGAAAATTACATACCGGTAATAGTCAAATTTCATCAAAAGAGAACAATTTCAAACATGTATGTACCTAGTAAAATAATATCAGGGTTAAGGAGGTTAAATCTGACAAATATAAGGAGAGAAATAAAAAATATTTAAATGAAATTATAATTTTATTCTCTTAAAAATTTACATAACAAATAAGCAAAAGACTAGTAAGGCTATGGAAAATCTAAATATTATCAATCCTTGACATAATTGACATTGCTAGAATACTAAACAATTGAAGAATACACATTCTTTTCAACTGTTCATAGAACATCCACCAGGACAGACCACCCACTCTTTACTCAAAAGAGTAAAATGTTAAAGAGCATGTTCTACCACTATAATTAGGTTAAATTAGAAATCAATAAAAATAAACAATCTAGAAGAGCTCCAACAAAATATAAGCAACATAATTGTAAACTTATAGGTAAAAAAAATCACTAAAGAAATGTATTTGCAGCTCCAGGGACCGAGGATTGAATCCCGGCCCCGGCCCGTGCGGACCCATGTGCTGAGCTGGGGAGTAATCCCAGTTCAGTTCTCTCTCTGTCTCTGTATGCCACCCCCCCTCTCTCTGTCAAAAACAAAAACAAAAAAAGATGTTTGGGAAAGCTGGGATGGCTCAGCGGGTTAAGCGCTTGCTTTGAAGCCCCAGGGACTGAGGATTGAATCCCGGCCCCGGCCCATAGGGACCCACATGCTAAACTGGAGAGTGCCCCCAGTTCAGTTCTTGCCTGGGCCTATGTGGGAGGCTCCCGGCCCAGTTCCTGCCCTGCGCAGCCCTGTGCCCACCTGTGGAGGGAAACTATATGGAAAACTAATGTCAACTATGGAGACTGCTCTGGGTCCTCGCACTTCTCTCTGTATCTCTCTGTCTGTTTCTCTCTGTCAAAAATCAATAATAATGGGGAAGCCGGGATGGCTCAGTGGGTTAAGCGCTCACTTTGCAGCGCCGGGGACCGGGGATCAAATCCCAGCCCCAGCCCGTGCGGAACCATATGCTGAACTGGGAGCTCCCCCAGTTCAGTTCTCTCTCTGTCTCTGTCTCTGTATCTCTCTCTCTCTGTCAAAAATAAAAATATATATATTTAAAAAAAAAGTCCTGATTTAAAAAAAAAAAAAATCAATAATAAAATAAATCTTTAAAAAAAAAAAAGAAATGTAAAAAGTATTTCTAACCAATTGATAAGGTAAACAACATTTTATGTAATGAAGCTACAATAGTGTTTAAAGAAAGTTTTTTTATCTTTAAATGCTTATATATGAAATAAAAAATCTTAATTTCCCCTTTAAAAAAAGTAGAAAAATAAGAGCAAGCTAAACTCAAAATACCTTCAAATGATAGAATATGTGTACTAACATAGAAAATTAACAAAGTCAAAAGTTGGTTGTTTAAGTTTAATAAAATTGATAAACATTAAGTATGACTAATAAGGAAAATAAATGAAAAAAAAATCAGACATGACCAATATCAGGGATGAAAATGTGGATTTCTCTATAGCTTTTAGACATTAAAACAAAAAAATATATAGGCAAATTAAGGCCAATATATTCAATAACTTAGATGAGATGCATAAATTTCTTTAAAATACAGCTTATAAAATCTGATTAAAAAAGAGAAAATCTGAATATATATATATATATATATATATATATATATATATTAAAGATGTTAAATTTGTAAGATTCACCACAATTGAAATTCCAAGCCCAGATGCCTTCATTGCTATTCAACATTTAAAGAAATAACACTAATCGTAAATTCTTTTAGAAAATAGAGAAGACAATGTTCTTAAATTCATTTATTGAAATTGGCATAACCCTGATAACAGAGGTTGAAAAAGATATTACAAGGAATAAAGTTGGGATGCCAGGATAGCTCAACGGTTGAGCATTTGTCTTGAAATGGCAAGGTCTGAAGTTCAGTTCTGGCCCCGACCCATACGTTGAACTTCGGCACACTGGTAACCATGGAAATGGCTCTGGGGAGGTGCTCTCCTCCCATCCTTGGTTCCCTCCTGGTGTGGCCCCATATCCAGCTGTGTGGAATGAAACCGTATCATGATTAATGATGGACAACTATGGAGACTGCTCTGGGCCCTTCGCCTTTCTCTCTCTCTCTCTCACCTCTTCTTAAAAAACAATAAAACAAACGTTAAAAAAAATAAAGTTACTGACCAATATCCTCCATGAACTTAGATGCCAAAATCCTCAACAAAGTAGTAGTAGATTGAATCTAGCAATATATAATAATAATAATAATAATAATAATAATAATAATAATAATAATACAGCATATCATATTCAAGTGGATGATCCCTGGGATAGAAGCTTGTTTTTGTACTTAAAAACAAAGTAATGTGATTCACCACATTAACAAAATAAAGGATAAAGATGATAGGATCATTTCAATTGATACGGAAAAGCATTTACGGTAACAAAATTCAATACTCATTCATGATTAAAAAGTAAATAAAAAAAGAAGAAAACTTCCACAACCTAATAGGCACAAATGGAACTGACTACTTTATGGTGTCATCTTGACTGCTTTTCCCCCAAGATTAGAAATGACATTGTACACAGGTCCTTGCCTGAGCAACAAACAATAAAAGAAATAAAAGCCTCACAGTTTGAAAGAGAGACATAAAACTATCTTTATTTCCTGATTACATGATAGTATTTGTGGAAATTGGAACACTGTTGTAATAAAATAAATCTAATTAATCTTCACAGGTTTCAGGGGGAAAAGTGACTATACAAACATCAAATTTTATTTTTATATATAACAACTAACAACTAACAACAAAAACAAAATAGAAAAACAATTACAATAACATCAAAAGTATAAAAGTCTTGGGAAAAGGTTTTTAAAAGATGGGTAAGGATTATTATACCTTTAGTGGAGAATTTAATGAAAAGTGTTGCCAAGAAATATTGAAGAAGATCTAAATAAATGGAGAGATATTTGATATTCTTGGATTGGAATACTCAGTATTGAGATGGCAAATCTTTCTAATGGAAGTAGGGATTCAATGTAATCCTCATCAAAATCTTAGAAGAAGGATGTCATCAAGATGGCCATGTGAGAAAAGCTCTTGAAACCTCTCCTGGAAAGAACAAATTGAACAACTAAAATCCAGCCAGAGAATCCCTAAGCAACACACAGCCTCAGCTGAGGGACCCACTCATCTCAAGAAAATACCAAAAGCCAGAGAAAGGGAGGCAAGTGAGAGAGAAAGAAAGGGAGCCGCGTGGAGACACAGTGCAGAGTGTGACTCAGAGACCAACCTGGTGACCAACCCAGAGGCTGACCCAAGTCCATCAGAGGAGAGACTGACTGAGGTGAGAGCATCATGCTCCCTGACTTCAGTCTATAGTATAAAGCATCAACAATCAAAACAACTTGATAGTGACAGAAAAATATACATACAGAACAATGGAACAGAATCAAAACCCCCAAAATAAACCCACAAATATATGGTCAGATAATGTTTGACAAAGGAACAAAAATTATACAATGGAGAAAAGAAAGCCTTTTCAGTAAACGGTGCTGGGAAAATTGGAAAACCACATGTAAAAGAATGAATCTGGACTGTGAATTGCCACTATATACCAAAATTAACTCAAAGTGGATTAAGGACCTCCACATAAGATCTGAAACAATAAAGTACATAAAAGAAAGCATCGGTACTAAACTTATAGACCTTGGGCTCAGAGAGCACATTATGAACTTGACCCTGAGGGAAAGGAAGTAAAAGCAAAAATAAAAGAATGAGACCGTATCAAATTAAAAAGTTTCTGCACACCAAATGAAACCATCCACAATTTAAAAATGGGCAAAAGACCTAAACATTCACTTCTCCCATAAAGACACAGAAATGACCAACAGATATATGGAAAAAATGCTCAATATCACAAGCAATTAGGGAAATGCAAATTAAAACCACAATGAGATACCGCTTCACACCTGTTAGAATGGCTATGCTCAAGAAGACAAGGAATAACAAGTGATAGAGAGGCTGTGGACAAAAAGGAACCCTCATACACTGCTGGTGGGAATGTAAATTGGTACAACCACTGTGGAAGGCAGTGTGGAGATGCCTCGAAAAACTAGGAATGGAATTGCCATATGACCCAACAATCCCTCTCCTGAGTATCTACCCAAAAAACCTGAAAACCTTAATCTGCAAAGATATATGTACCCCAGTGTTCATTGAAGCACTGTTCATGGTGGCCGAGTCATGGAAACAACTGAAGTGTCCTTTGATAGATGAGTGGATAAAGAAGTTGTGGTACATTTATACAATGGAATACTACTCAGTAATAAGAAAAGATGAAATACAGCCATTTGTGACAACATGGACAGACCTTGAAAACATCTTATTAAGCAGAATAAGTCAGACTGAAAGAATCAAGAAACATGACCTCACTTATAGGTGGAATATAAAACCGAAAGTAACAAAGAAACAAAAACTCATGGATGCAGTCAATAGTTCAGTGGTTACCTGAGGGTAAGGGGGAACGTGGAGGGAGCAGGGAGTGGACATCAAATACATGGTGGTGGAAAGAGAGCTGATTCTGGGTGGTAAGCACATAATGTGGTGCGTAGACAATGTAAGGTAGAATTGTACACCTGGAAACTATGTAATTGTTGCCAACCAATGTCACCTCAATAAATTTAACAACTAAAAAAAATCCCAGATGACTTAAAAAAAAAGTTAGAACTGGACAAGATTATTCTAAAATAAATTATATATGCATTTATAGGATATAGAATAAGGAAATTAATTTGGAAAAAGAAGAACAAAATTGGAAGGCCAGTGCTACTTGATTTCAAGATTTTCTCCAAAGCTGTATTGGCATTTGACATGCCTTCTCTGTCTAATTTTGGCTAATCTCATTTCCCAATGCTCTGGTGCTTCCCTGGCTTCTGTGTGCTTCTCAGAGATCACAAGGGGTTTCCTGTTCTTAAGTTAGTTCATAGTTTTGGAATATCTCTGATTTTTATCTAGTCCATACTGACTCATTCTTCAAGTCTGTACTCAGGTATCAATTTCTGGACACTCCTCAATTGAAATTACTCTTTTCTGTTTTTCGCTTTCAGAGACTCTAGTACCTTTCTCTCTTAGCAATTATCACATTGTGTAACTATGTATTTATTAATATCATTTACTTTTGTTTAATATGCATCCATTCTCCCAGATAATAAACACCATGGATCTGGAGACCAAGTTTATTTGTTCCCCATTATATAACCAATGCTCACCACAATCCCTGACAGAGCTCAGCTGCCATAACAAAATACCATGGATAGAGTAGTTCAGGCAACAGGTACCGTATTTATGTCTCACAGTTCTGTAGGCTGGGAAGTCAAAGGTACAGGTGCTTGAAGATTTGCTTTCTGGTGAAATCCCTCTTCCTGGTTTGCAGATGGCCAGTTTCTTTCTGCTGTGGGCTCACACCGTGGAGAGAGGGAGCTCTAGTCTCTCTTCTTTTTATAAGGACACTAATCCCATAATAGGGACTTTTTCCTCAGGACTTTATCTAAACCTAATCATCTCCCCAAATCCCTGCCTCTAAATGCCATCACATTGGGAGTAAGGGCTTTAGCGTGTGAATGGGAAGTCATGGGGGGGACACAAACCTTAAGTCCATAGTCACAGTGTATATACATATGTTGAATGAATTAATTAATTGAGAATATATTTGTCCTTTTAATTCATATATGGAGAATTAGGAATTTTGGGTAGAACAATTCAATATATTAGAATTTAGTTCTAAAAAATAAAGTTTTTCTTGGTGCCATACCTGTCTGAAGTCTAGTGAACACCGTTGGAAAGTGATGAATTGCATATCCCTAGAGTTATGTCTGCAATATCTAGGAATCGTGACTGTCTCTTCTGAGCTCTCATTTCATAAACTGTGTGCTCCCTGTTTTTTGGGACACACCCCACATATATCTGTATATGTAAGGAAGGAGCTAGTTTTGGTTTTTGTTTTTCAAAATTTTTATCTTGAGGGCAAATGTTTATATGATCTGTTGCTTGGCAAAGTTCTGACGTGACAGTTTTTTCTAAAAGTCAAATTGGAGATTTTTTACATCTTTAGATCTTTCATCCTTTTTATCCTTCTGTTGCTCCTGTATTCATGGATCCATTAAAATAGTATAAAATGCAATTTGCAGTCTATGACTGTTTCACATTTGAACCATGAAATTCATGAATTGAAAAACTCCAGATTTTATAGCTGTGATAAGTCGTCCATATGCACAAGTAGCTGTAGAATTTGTATTTATGTTCAGTCTTATGAATGCACAATATATTAGCAAGAATTAAATAATTTGGGAAATCTGGGTTCATAGGGAAGCATGTTATGCAACTCCTGTGATGGCATGCACACCCTCTTCTGTTCTGTCACTGTGTAGGTTGTCTTCAAGAAGATAACCTTCCTCTATTTCTAAATTAAAGTGGCATACCCAAAGTCAAAGTTGGTATCTCTCCCACCTCCTCTATTATTTTTCCATTTTATTGATTGATTGATTGTTAAATTTATTGGGGTGACATTAATCGATACCAAGTACATTGTTTCCAGGTATACAATTCTACATTACATTGTCTATACATTGCATTATGTGCTCACCATCCAGAATCAGCTCACTTTCCATTACCGTGTGTTTGACTCCCCCTCCCTACTCCCCGACACCCATATTATTATGTTTATAATAGACTTTCTTCTTGAACAGTTTTCAATTTACAGGAAAATTGATTGGGAAGTACAGAATTCCCATACACTTTCTCCCCTCACTTTTTCTTCATTATTAACATTTCTCATTAATGTGGTACATTTGGTGAACAAATAGTGACACATTATTAACAAAAGACCACAGTTTGTATAGGGCTCACTCATTGTGTTGTACCTTCCATAGATTTTGGCAAATGTATAATGCCATGTATCCACCACTCGTGTAGTGTGCACAGTAGTCGCACTGTACTAAAAATCCCCTGTGCTCCATCTGTTCATCCTACCCTCTCTCTCCTCATTTTAAAAATTAACCAAAACCTGGTATCATTCTAAATACTTACCTGCTTCATACTGTTCAGAACTACTCTGTCAATAGATTATATCCATTCTGCCCACTAAATCCCTTAAATACGTGTGAAATATAATACAAGTAGGTCATATCCATTCTACCTCCTGAGTCTCCAAAATAAGTGTCATTTTCTGCTATTTTCAGGTCCTGATGATCACTTGGTTTATTTTATTTTATTTTTTTAATTTAAAATTTTTTTTTTAATTTTGTCTTGGACATTCTTTTTATTTATTTATTTATTATTATTTTTTATTGTTTTTGACACAGAGAGAGAGAGAGATAGGTAGATAGATACAGAGACAGAGAGAGAACTGAACTGGGAGAACTCCCCAGTTCAGCACATGTGTCCGTCCGCACGGGCCAGGGCTGGGATTCGATCCTGTCCCCGGGGCTGCAAAGTGAGCGCTTAACCCACTGAGCCATCCCGGCTTCCCCCACTTGGTTTATTAAACAGACTTTTTTTTCTCTCTCTCTCTCTTTTAACTCCTTCAAACCCTTCTTTATATTGCCAGCAGAAGCAGCTATGTAAAGTAAATGCTGATCAAATGTTCTTTGTTTATGAATATAAATCTCCAGTGGTTCCCTACTGGATACCTCAATATACTTCCTGTACTTAATGAGTTTAAGAGTTGGGTTTTTCAAGATGCAGTTGTTGTTTTTTTTTAATTTTGTAGAATTTGTTTTTCATTATTATTTTCTATGACAGCTTCTATATAAAACTTTCTAAATTTATTTTTAACTGTTTATTTGTTCTGTTTGTGTTTCTATCATTGGAGTTACTAATATGAACTAATATTCATTTGTAAGCTCTCTCCTTCATTGCACTGTGAGCTCTTTGAGGGCAGAGGCTGTGCCACATTTATTTTAGAATTGTCTTTGGTAAGCAATGGGCTTGACACTTAGTTAGAACTTGGTAGGGTTTGAGCAAATAGATGAATGAATGGACAAGTGAACTTGGCAGACACAGGTAACCTAGAGTCAGTAGGAAAATAAATGATAATAAAGCTGAGCATTGGGAGGTGGAGGAAAAAATGGATGGATATAGAGAGAAAGTAGCATAAATAAGGTGGCCTTGAAACCAAGTAGAAGAATATCTATTGCTGAGAACATACTGCCTTATTGGGCTTTTGAAGACTAATGCGGAACATTTGGGTGCCAGAGGGGCTATCTCAAGAAATACTGAGAGGGATCAGTGACAACTTGAAGTGTGCCCGTCCAGTGCATGGTGGGTCCCCAACTCCAGAATCCTCTGAAGTGGAAACAAGGTAGTTTAGATGAATTGGCCTTTGCTGTTGGTGTTCAGTCTTTATGGAACCATTTGCCTTGTAGTAACCAACCCAAGTGTTCTTGGTGTTCAGTGACTGTCTTCCAGCAAGCCAGGTCAAGTGTCTTGGAAAACAAATGGGGTTTATGACAAATTTGGAGCTAAGTGGAGCTGTTATCATTTTAGTTATTGTGGAAAGAAAATAATTTGTTGATGATGAATATATAGTAGTCCCCATTTTATTTTCAGGGGATAGGTTTCCCCAGTAGATGCCCCAAATGGCAGATAGTATCAAACCAAATGTACATACAATGTTTTTTTCCTATACATATATGCATACTCTTGATAAAGCTTTATATAAATTAGACAAAGTAAGACATTAACAATAATAACTAATAATAAAATAGAACAATTATAACAGTATACTGTAATAAATGTTATGTGAATGTTCTCTATCTCTCATTCTCACTCTTGCTCCCCATTTTTTTTTGTTGTTGTTGATTTTAAAGACTTATTTTTATTGTTTTTGACAGAGAGAGAGAGACAGAGAGAAGGGGGAGGGCCCAGAGCAGTCTCCATAGTTGCATATCATTAGTTTTTCTGCATCGTTTCATTCCACAGGTGGGCACCAGGCTGTGCATGGCAGGAACTGGCTGGGGGCCTCCCCCATGGGAGGCACGCCCCCATGAGCTAGGGGCCTCCCACACAGGAAGCATGCCCCAGGGGCCTCCTACATAGGAAGCTCACCCCAGTAAGAACCGAACTGGGGCAACTCTTCAGTTCAGCATATAGGTCTGCCTGGGCAAGGGCCAGGGCCAGGGCCAGGATTTGATTCTTGGACCCCAGGGCTGCAGCCAAACTCTCAATGTGCTGGCCATCCCAGCATCGCCTGTTCCCCAGCTCTTTCTCTTTCAAAATATCTTACTGTTCTGTACTCACCCTTATTCTTGTGATGATGTGATATAATAAAATCCCTATGTAATGAAATGAAGTGAGGTGAATGATGTAGGCATTGTGACATATCATTATGCTACTGCTGACCAGATAATGTATCAGGAGGGTCATCTGCTTTGGTGCTTCTGATACATGGAGGCATGATGATGTCAATGGTTAGATGTTGCAGGTTGGGGAAATTTAATGTTTTTATACTGAAGCTGACCATGGTAGCTGACACAGCAGAAAGCAAAGCTGCCCACTGAGGGGGGAGGGCTATTGTAATAGGAAGTTGGGATAAATAGAAACTATTTTATTGAAGTTTATTATAATAGAAGTGAAATAAAAAGAAGAGTTAGGCATGATTTGGAAGTTAGCTCAGACTACAAAAGATGCAAAATTTTAAAACTTTAGAAAGTATTTTAAATAATGAAATGGTATTGCTGTAATCATAAATGATCCCAGTGAGGAAGGAATAGCAGGAGGAGGCCCAGGGTCTCTCCCATGGGGTCAGGTAGCTAGAGGACGAGTACACAAGTTGGAAGGTAGTGCACAGGGTAATGAAAGAAAGACATCACTTGAAAAGATGTGCAGGTAGGACCAAGTTACAGAATTATCTTCAGTTGAAGAACTTGCTACAGAAAACAAATGTAAAGTTTTGACAGAATCGATTTTTTTTAAAGATTTATTTTTATTGTTTTTAACACAGAGAGAGAGAGAGAGAGAGAGACAGAGACAGAGAGAAGGGGGAGGGCCCAGAGCAGTCTCTATGGTTGCATATCATTGGTTTTTTCACATAATTTCATTCCACAGGTGGGTGCGGGGCTGCATAGGGAAGGAACTGGGCCAGGGTCTCACCCCGATGAGAACCGAACTAGATGCACTTTCCAGTTCAGCATATGGGTCCTCTTGGACCAGGGCCAGGATTTGATCCTCAGTTCCCGGAGCTGCAAAGTGAGCACTTAACCCACTGAGTCATCCCGGCTTCCCCAGAATTGATTTTTTAAAGTTTAGTTTTGATTTTTAAAATTTCACAAGAAAAGAGGTCAGTGCTTAAGGAATATTGGGTGGTGCTAACAGACGATCAAGTCAAGCAGAATCACTGCTGCAATACAAAAATTGGGTTCGAACCTTGTGCTAACACAGTAGCTTGATGCCTGTATGATTTTATTATTTTATATTTATATAACAGCATTGGTACATCTTTATTGTAAATAAATTTTTATTTTCCAATTAATATTGTGTTAGTTTCAGGTGTACCACAAAATGATTAGACATTTATATAACTTAAGAAATAATCACCTCACTGAATCTTGTGCCCATATGAAACCACACATAGTTATCACAATATTATTGACTATACTCCTGATACTCTATTTTATATCCTCATGACTATTTTGTAACTACCAATTTGTACTTCTTAATCCCTTCAACTTTTCACCCATCTCCCAACACCCCTGTCATCTGGCAACCATTAAAATGTTCTCTGTATCTGTGTGTTTGTTTGTTTTGTTTATTTTGTTCTTTAGATTCTACATATAAGTGAAAGTATGTGGTATTAATATTAGTCGTTCTCTCTGTGACTTACTCCACTCAGCACAATACCCTCTACGTTCATGTATGTTGTTGAAGATGGAAAGTTTCATTCTTTTTATGCCTGAGTTATATTCCACTGTATATGGATGTGCACCGCCTTCTTCTTGTCCATTCATCCATTGATGGACACACAGGTTGCCTCCATACTTGGCTGTTGTAAATAATGCTACAGTGAACATGTGGATGTACATGTCCTTTTTTAAGTAATGTTTTGGGTTTCTTAGATAAATACCCAGAAGTGAGATTACTGGGTCTTTTGTTGACTATTGTTATATCCTTTGTTATAAAGTCCATTTTGTCTGGTATACATATAGCTACCCCAGATTTTCTGTGTGTTGGTTGGTTGGTTTTCATTTCATGAAATATTTTTTTCCTGTCCTTTACTTTCAGTCTGCGTGTGTCTTTCAGTCTGAAGTGAGTTCCTTATAGAGATCATATGTAAGGGTCTTGCTTTTGTAACCATTAAGCCCCACCATTTCTTTTGATTGGAACATTTAGGGGAAGCCGGGATGGCTCAGTGGGTTGAGCGCTCACTTTATAGCGCTGGGAACTGGGGATTGAATCCTGGCCCCGGCCCGTGCGGAACCATGTGCTGAACTGGGAGCTCCCCCAGTTCGGTTCTCTCTCTATCTCTGTCTCTGTATCTCTCTCTCTCTTTGTCAAAAATAAATTTAAAAAAAAAAGCTTTGATTGGAACATTTAAACTTTACATTTAAAGTAATTGTTGATAGATATGTAATTATTTCCATTTCATTATTCATATATTTTTTAAAGATTTATTTTTATTGTTTTTGACAGAGAGACAAAGGGGGAGGGCCCAGAACAGTCTCCATAGTTGCACATCTTTGGTTTTTCCACATGGTTTCATTCCACAGGTGGGTGCGGGGCTTCACAGGGCAGGAACTGGGCCAGGGTCTCACCCCAGTGAGAACTGAACTGGGGGCACTCCTCAGTTCAGCATATGGGTCTACACGGGCCAAGGCCGAGATTCGATCCTCGGTTCCTGGGCTGCAAAGTGAGCGCTTAACCCACTGAGCCATCCTGGCTTCCCCTCATTATTCACATTTTGGATATTTTTTTTTCTTCTTTTTAAAAAAGTT
>PVKE010014374.1:0-35094 GCA_004027555.1 Craseonycteris thonglongyai
CCTTCTTCTTGCTGGAGCCATGATGGGTTCTTTTCTACCAGCCATTTGTTGTACACCCACTAATCTTTTAGGCCGGGGTTATACAGTACTGTAGTTCAGCTACACACAGAATGTTCTATTACGGTACCTTTTAACTCACTGTATGTGCCCTAATACTGTAGCATTGGCTACATACAGAATGTCCTATAAAGGCACTGTACCCTTTAGCCCATTGGATGTGCTCTAACACAGTCACTTTAGCTACTATGCATGTGTCCTGATACAGCAGCTTTGGCTACACAGAACGTTCCTGTGCTGCAACTGCATGTACCACGGTGAGCCAATCACAACAAGCAAAGGGTCAAAGGTTATCATAGACCGCCTCTCTGACTCTGGCCAATCTGAGCAGGCTTTTTACTAGAACACAGTGTAGCTTCGGGTACAGAACATGTATAATGTGCATGCAGAAAAAGCCTGCTTGGATTGGCTGAGTTAGAGAGGCGGTCCGAGCAGCCTTGCAGTGATTGGTGTGGGATCGAGTTGGAAAATTCGTTTAGCGGCATAGCGAGACGATTTTCGGGATATACTCGGCGTATAAGACGACCCCCGATTTTCGGTTGACTTTTTTTCGTTTCAAAAGTCATCTTATACACCGGAAAATACGGTAATAGTAAAATCACTTTGTAGACTGTTATGAGGATTAAATTAGTTAACAAATAACAAGTCATTTCAGGAGTACATGGCTGATGGTAAATCATCAAAAAAGTATTAGCTGTTATTATTTCCCTATACTCATGGATCTGGGAAACAACAGGGAGGAAGAAGGGATGAGTATCTATTCCTAATATTTCCTTGTGGCTTATTCCTTCTTCTTAGAGAGTCAGGGCCATCTCTCTAACATCCCGGTATACCTGGAAATCCTTTATATTTCAATTAACCATTTAAAGAGTTTCTTTTTTTTTTTTTTTTAATAATGTTGCATTTTCTTTCTTATTTATTTATTTATTTATTTATAATTGTTTTGACAGAGAGAGAGAGACAGAGACAGAGAGAGAACTGAACTGGAGGCACTCCCCAGTTCAGCACATGGGTCCGCAAGGACCGGGGCCAGGATTCGATCCTCGGTCCCCAGTGCTGCAAGGTGAGCGCTTAACCCACTGAGCCATCCCGGCTTCCCCTAAAGAGTTTCTATTATTGCACTTACTAGGCTATATTACTGTTCTCTGTTTTATCCATTACTTCTTTACTAGTCTATCAGTGTATCTGTTTGTTCATTCTGCAGATTTTTAAAAAAGATCTATTTTATTGTTTTTGACAGAGAGACAGAAAGAGAGAAAGGGGGAGAAAAGGGGGAGGGCCCAGAACAGTCTCCATAGTTGTACATCATCAGTTTTTGATGTGGTTTTGTTCCACACAGGTAGGCGGAAGGCCGCGCAGGGCGGGAACCGGGCGTGTGGCCTTCCTCATGGAAGGCACACCCCTGCGAGCTGGGGGCCAAACCAGGGGCCTCTCATATGGGACACACCCTGGCAAGAACTGAAGTGGGGGCCTCCTGCATGGGAAGCACACCCCAGTTCAGCATATGGGTCCGCATGGGCCGGGGCCAGGACTCGATCCTTGGACCCTGAGGTTGCAAGGCGAACGCTTAACCTACTGAGCCATCCCAGCTTCCCCTGCAGATTTGTTTTGCAGACCCAGAAGGTAGAATACTTGCCCTGATATTCCTAACAGAATAAAAGGGTAATAAGACAATAAACAAGTGATTACACTAGCAAGTAGTATGCTCCCGTTGAGATAAAGGCTACATAAATATACAAAATAGGGTGGCACATGCTAGATATTTAACAAATAATGAATGAAAAATAGATGATGATAGATAGATAATAGATAGCTAGCTAGCTAGATAGATAGATAGATAGACAGACAGATAGATAAATGATAGATGATAGATGAAAATTTGGGGATTAAAACCAACTCCAGTAAAGTAAGACTATTATAAAATTCTTTGGGCGTAGATGGATAATGGACACTGGTTGTCATCTTTGTCTTCTCTGGTTTTTTGCATGACAGCCAGTGCCTTGAAGGCAGAGTGACATCAACTCCAGCCCCCCTGTCCTCCTGCTCCTCACATAGGTCACCTAGGTCTCAGTTACATATTCATAGAAAGAATTAATTTAATGGGAAATGGGAGCTACATTTAATACTTGAAAAAAAAATAATGTATTTGACTTTAGCTGCCTCTATGTTTACTTTCTTTCATCATAATTGGTATCCTTTTCTCATTAAAAGATTTGTTTCACCAGGTTTGGGTTCTGTTTCAGAGTTCTGAAGCCAAGCCATGGCCATGCCAAATTTCTATATACCCAATTTAGCGTGATTAGCTTTTTAACCTTTAAATTATTTCACATGGCAACAGAAATTTGGGAGAGTGTTTTGTTTTGTTTTGTTTTTGCCAGACAATGTTAGAAATATTTTGCTTAGAATTAATTCTGCATGTAATTATTCAGAGGGAGAAATCTGAAACCATGTAAGGATTTTAACTCTTATTTAGTTTACTTTCCTCCTACTGCAAACTTTATTAAGCACTTTCAAAGCTCCCAAACTCTTCTTTGAAACTTTACTCTGAAGTCTGTGGAACCCAAGCCCGAGTTGACTACGTGCTTGATTTTGCATCACAAGGAAACCAGGAATTTATTTACACAGTTACATGTTCTAACAAATTGCAAATCCAGTGGTCTCTGTGCTCCCACGAAATCCTGCGCTGGCTTCTGTCACAGTCCACATGCTCCTGTCTCCCCGTAAAAATCCTCGCTGTCAGTGTTGGGTACAAGATGATATCACCACACATGCAGGAAATGTAAGGCGTCTTGCCTCGGTGCCGAAACACCAGGCACAGTGCTTGGCAGGTAGAAGTAATTCACTGGATAAATGCTTGCAGAATGAATGAATAAATGAAAGAAGATGCCGACTTTAAAAGTGCAGTATAGGAAGGGTTGGTAAAACACAGAAGCAATAAGAGATCATATGAAACTAAAGGGACCAGTTGGGACACTGGATATGATTAAAGTTGAGCCCATGTCCTCATTCAGGAAGTTCCTTAGTTGTGTTTAAAATACAAGACCTCCCTTCTCAGGGTTCCTTGCTTTCTGAGCACATCTAAGCTGGATTGGGCTGAGCTGGCTGAGGTGACTTCCCGACCTCACTTCTTCCGATGTTCATTCAACAAACGTTTAAGGAGTGTCTGCTGCAGACCCGGACACCTCTCTCTGTATAACGGGCTGCAGCTGCCGCATCTGAGGAGGTCATCGTGCTCATCACACAGACAGAAATACTGAGCCCCCAAATCGCTGACTGAAAGAACAAAGCTCTCATTGCATGGGATAATGGATTTTTTTCTGCGAAGCTGAGCCTTTGATAGATACGTTTTCCAGCAGAATCCACTGTGTTCCCATCTTTGCACTTACTTCAGTTATATGGCCCATTCCCTCAGATGAGGGTTTATGTAACTCTCCCTCCCCCAGGTTGCAAATCCAAATATGTCTGCAAACGCAGATCCCTGCTCATGGGTCCAGGGCTGCTTGTAAGCACATTGCATATATGAATTTATTTCAGCTTATAACTCAATAGTCCCCTTCAGTGGGTGCTGTTAATATTCGTTTTTAAAAAGAGGAAATGCAGTAGAGCTTGGTGAACTCACTTGCTCAAGTTGTCCAGCGGGTAAGTAGCAGACCCGAGATTTGAACCCTGCCACCAGGCTCCAGTGTCCATCCCATCCTTTGACAGAGGGCGTGGCTTGTTCTCCTTTTATCTCAAGCATCTGCCCTAGTGACTACCTCATTGGCCAACATTCCCTAGAAGAATGGAAGACAAAAGCTCCACAATTAGCATCCTCGTATTAAAGAATCATTCCTTTTCACACGAATATCTCCACTTCCTTATTCCCAGCCTTCTTTCCATGGCTTCTCCTGACACCGCCATCTTACTTGAGGGCTTCCCTTCATAGCTCTTATTACAGTGTGTTACCATACGTGCATTAGTGTGGTCATCTGCTTGTTGTGAAGTAGGTTTCAAACTCCACGAGGACAGATGGGGACCAGCGGTTGCTCGTGGAGTCAGGGCCACAGTTAGCTAGGCAGGCACTCCATAAATATTTGTGGAGTTAATGAGTAGGGCAGTGTTCCCTTTATAAAGACGTCCCATTTTATCCCTGAAACACCCACGTAATTGTTCACTTGAGTAGCAGCTCTCTTTCAATCAAAAGCTACCCTCTCTGTAAGGGAAGGGGGCGCTGAAAAAATACCAGCTCCAAAAAGCACTTCCTAGCGCCTTCAGACTTTTCTACCAGAGAACTGGGGTTCCTTCTGTGAGCCTGAGAAAAACCACCCAGGATTGGTGACGAACCCTACTGCATTTAGACTCCGCCAGTGTCGGATTGGTGGCTGTTTTACCTGGGCTGCACTGGGCTGAAGAAAGTGTTTTCAAAGCCACTGATGTATAACAAGACAGTGGGAGTTTTTGTTCTTCCGGGAGCAAATGTTTTCGAGGCATCTCGACACCACAGCTGTTGTGATTAGATGGAGGTTTCCGCTTTCAGTTACAGCAGAGCCAACCTGACTCCCGTCTGGAAATTCTTGGTTAGCAGTGATTGCCAGTTGCGGAGTGAACAGTAACGCAACACAGATAGTGTTTCCTAAAGTCTTAGGGCAGTTAGACTGCCTTTCCTTCTAAGTGGCTCCTCAGGGCTCCCTTTTGCAAATCCCATTTGAACCGATTGGACGCAGATGAGCTTTAGTGCTGTGTCCTTCGTCCTTGCTCTTTGTTCCTGTTGTTTGCTTGGGCAGATCAATTACAAGTTTTAAACATGTGTCATCTCTCTAAAACCACGATATGGTTTGAGTCCCTCCCCAATTCAAACAGCCCTCTTGTCCCCTGCCCCCCACCCCACCCCGCACTCCCCTTTTCCAAATGTAAGAGGATTTACTTTAATGAAATGATTCCTATTATGAACCTGGAAGACTAAAGATGCGGAGTTGAAAACAAAACACATAAAGAGAAGTTGTCCTATGGCTGGAAGGATCTTCAGGGAAAGTATAGAATCTGATTGTCTGGGGATGAGCTTATCTCCTAAATAATCCGAATGTCTCCAGGAGCATAGCATCCCTGTAGATTGCCACACCTACCCTTGTAGCCTGGCTAAGAGCTTGGGCCGATAAGCAGAATCTGCGCCTCTCCAGTTCCAGTTTCTTTGGTCTAATGACTGGGAGAAGAGGACCCAGGGCAGGTTGCTAGGGCAGCAGAGAATGCTGAGGCTTTTCACATTAGTGTGGCATCTCCCAGGGGCCCAGGCTGATGGGCATCTCAGCTCTGCCTATAATATAGCTCCCTGAGCCTTCGTGTTCTCATCAGTGAAATGGGGATAGCATAATCGTGACCTTCAGGATTTAGCCCTCAATGTAATTCAATGGGGGCCGTAGTGATTTGTGATGGTATTTGATGCCACATGTGCCCTTATATAAAATGACCCGTGCAGAAATTCTAGATGGCTGACCACTTCTATGATCTTGCTTCTTCCAGTCCATTAGGGCCACTTCCTCATGCACACCTCCTCTTGTCGGGCACATACCTGAGAAACTAGGGCATGAGATGTGAAGACCAGAGCCTCTGGCATGCAGCTAAGTTCCTGTATGTGACATAGACCAGAGCCCAGGAGCCCGGACATAGAGCCATGGTTACTCTGTTTACACAGTCGTCTTACCTGGTTTCCCAACTGATGGGAGATTAGAAAGAGCAAATAAAAGACAGTGGCTTGCACCAATGGCAAACCAGCACAAAAGACTCAGGCGATATAACAAAGGCGGAGATAGAGAATCTGTTTATTTCCCTTTCTTCTCCCCAACACCAGAATTGAAAAGCATAAACTCTGTGGTGGTGTAAACATCCCCACACACCTTTCAGTAGTTCTTAAGGGCATGATTAGCTTTTTAACCTTTAAAAAGCTACAGCACAGCAGGCATCAACAATCGATCTTGATCTTCTCAGTGGATCCTAATATAAGACATCCTTGTATTGGCTCCAGAATCTTCCTCAATACAGGCACTAGCTGCCACTCTTTTAAACCAAGTCCATGAGCTCAAGTCCATTTTACTCTGTGTGAGCGACAAATACTTAGAAGGACAAGGACGTGGGTTAGCACCTTTAAGAGAGGTTTTCTCTGGGGTGGTAAAAAAACCCCAAAAAACAGATTTGACTCACTGAAGAATGAGTAGGATTTTGTCAAGCAAGAACGTTGTGAAGGGCCTTCCCCAAAGTTATATTTCACATCCTAAAGTCATCAGAAAGATGGAACATGGCAAATCGATCTGAGGCAAACTCCCTGACTATCAGTGTGGGGTAAAATCAGTTACTTTGGGCTAGGAGCCAAGGGCAGAGGAAACTGCCCCTGGAGAGGGTCTAAGTTAAATGACACCCTCCCGTGTTGTGGAGATTCTACTTAGAATTATTTTAGGCATGAGATGAAGGGGTGCTGTTTTTCAACTGTTCCCTGGAATCCACATAATTCCTACAAAACAATATTTTGATGAATTAAGTCAGAGGAATGCAACTCATATGGTTTTGATTCACACAGAATTTGTGAGGGTTTAGGAGTTAGATGAAGAGGTGCTAGGCAAAATGTATTGTCCAATTTCACTAAACCCAAAACATTTGAAACCGAGCCCGCTTCTGCTTTCCTCATGTTTAAACCTAAAGCTCAGGGACTTCCTGGCCATTCGTGAGCCTTTCTGATCTTCCCTGGGTCGTTATCACCCACAGAGGAATTGACACGTGTTTCTTGTGTAGTGTGTGCACAGTGAAAAGGGGAGAATCCAGCTCGTAAATAGCTGGTGCATGTTCATCTCACTTCAGTTGCGTGGCTGTCCCTTTCTGCAGCGCTTGGCTATTCAGGCAGTTCTCAGGGTCACTTTCCCTGCCCCTGGATGGAACGTGTAGTAGTTCCCGCACAAGGCCACAGCGTCGTACCTCCGTGTAGAGCCGTGTCCCGGGGCAAAGCCTTCTGTCTTCCTGCATGGACTTGCTTTGCCTCCCATGCTGTCTGCTCACCTTCATTTATTCATTTCAAAAATACTTTTGACCCTCCAGTATACATTTGTGATATAGAAATGCATGCTGTAGGCCCTGCCCACCAAGCATTCTCAGTTAACAGGAAAAAAAAAGACACAGATACAGATCATTATAATCCAGCATAACAATGTTACCTGCGAGGAAGTGCAGGAGGGTTCCTTTCACGCAGCCTGACATACTGGGGTAGAGGCACATCACCAGATATCACTGAGAGTCTCTGAAGGAAAGGGTCTGTGGAGTGGGTTTTGAAGTATGTACAGGAGTTCATTAGAAAGGTAATAATTGTAGGGAGGAAATAGGAGAGATGGAAAGAGAGTGCAGTCCTGCTGGAAGGTGCAGCATAGGTAGCATGAGGAGGCCTACGGGAGCGTGGGACACCGGGTAACATTGCTAGGCCACATCATGCCGGGCCTCCCATGTGCCCCTCTGCGGCACTGGAACGGAGACTTCATGGGTTTCATGTGGCACAGGGGACCCATTACGTGGAGGGCACTTAAAGGCCCAGAGCCGAGGTGGGACTTGGATGTGGATGCTAGCTGTAGGGTGAGGAACTTGGGTGAGGGATACGAAGTGCCCTGACACTAATACCTCAGTCCTACCTGTGCTCAGCACCTGCCCCTGTTTAGTCCTCAGGCCCTGGGATTAGCTTGCCTCCTCTTCTCACTTCCCAAACACACAAGCCAACCAGACTTGCCCCGCATCCCCAGCCAGCGTTCCACAGCCCCAGCCTCACGCATGGCCTTGCCCCCAGGGCAGCCCTCTTTTTAGAAGAACACAGGGTTGCAGTGGCTCCATCACTGGAGGGGGAGCCTCCTGGTGGTGAGAAGGAGGTGTGCAGGTGTCTCTCTCCTGACAGCCACGCTCCCCTCTGGAGCGCTCCCGCGGACCCCCACCCACAGCTGTCATGTTATCAGGCTAGCCCAAAGGAACGCCACCCAGTTTGCTCTTGAATGCTCCAGACCAATTACAGATTTAAAACCATGTTTTTTAAAAAAGTCACCTCTAGCTGGTTCTGGTTAACATCATTAGCATTTTTAATTTTTATTATATTGCCTGGGATTTTCTCAAAACCTTTACCAATCCACAAAGAAGTCTAAATGGAAAGTAAACCAAACAACTCCATTGAGTGATAAAGTGCAGGTTCCTGGTGCTGCTATAACCAGGGTGACTCCTAGGTGTGACAAGGTGTCCTGGTCTACCTGTTGTTAATAAGACACGCAGCAACCACAGCCACTGTGAAGCCCCCGTCTGAGGTAGAAGGTGTCTCCTTTGGGTGGGTATAGCCAATGTCAGCTCGCTCTTGCCCATTGCAGCCTGGGACCTTTGCGCAGTGCCCACACTGTACAACTGTATGTGATGCCCTGGCCATAATCAAGCCCAACGAGTAGCCACAGTACTTAACAGACTCATCACTTCTCTTGACCTGTGTGTACCTGGGAGCCTCCCCCTTAGAGCCCAGCAGTGGTGGAGAGCAGAAAGGTCAATCTTTAGAATTTCCAAACCAACTTCCTGCCACTCTTTCTTCTCTCCCTCCCAGCTCCCAGCCCTGCAGCATCATGCTCCTAGTGGACCAGCCTTGCTGGAGGTTGGAGGAGCAAACTTGGGTTGGGTCCCCGGAACACTGACTTGTAGTATCATGAGGAAAGATCTCGGTCCATGTTGCATGGCTATGGAGTCAACCAAACTGAGCTGGTATATTAGTTAAATATTGCTAGGTCACAAATTACCCCGCAGTAGTAGTTGGAAGAGCAGACATTTGTTACCTGATGGTTTATGTGGTTCAGGAATCCAGGCCTGTCTTTGCTGGGTGCCTCTGGGTCAGTGTCCCTCACACAGCTGTAATCACGTCAGCCGGGGCTGCATCCACCTCACGTCTTGACAGGAGGATCTGTTTCCAAGTGTATCCCCATGACTGTTAGCAGACTTGGGTCCTTGGTGTCTGAAAACCAGAAACGTCTCTTCAATCCAATAATTCACAACATGGCAACTGGTTCATCCCCAGGGCCACGGTCTTTTGGTAACCTAATCTTGAGAGTGATATTCTGTCACCTCTGCCACATTCTATTTTACTACAAGAAGCAGGCCACTAAATCCAGCCCACGATCAAGATGAGGGAATTACACAAAGACATGAATACCAGGAGACAAGGATTTGGGGGGCCATTTTGGAGGTCGCCTACTACAGTAGGAATTCTAACTGCCTGTCATTGAATACCTGTATGAATTTGAGGGAATAATCTAGCCTGTTTGAATCTTGAAATTTTCATCCATAAAATGGAGATACTGTAAAGGACCTGATACATAGTAAATAGCAACCAAAATAACGACAGTGATAATGATGATAATGTCATGATGAATGTTAATTTCTTCTCTTCTTTCCAGAAGTAAGAGGAAAGTCTCTGTGAGCACCCAACAGTAGTGATTTGTGTGGAAGGTGTACTGGGTGGGTGAGGTTAATATTTTTAACATTTACTACCCATTTTCCATCAAGCTGGAGGATAAAAGCAGCACACTGCCCCCGTAGTTGGACCACACCGGTAACTGCCACATACATCTCTGGCACCTTCAATAATTGTTTACTTTCTAGAAGCGCTAAGCATGTAACATAGTTAATGGAAAATGGAATTATGGTGCAGTAAGCACGACACTGAAGGGAATAGTTCTGTAGTCACCAGCGTGAGTCAAGGAGTGTGTCTCGCTGCCAAGAAGCCCTGACTGTGAATCTGCAGACATTAGGGAGAGAGAAGTGGAAGCACGAGGGTCCCTGTTCACCCCGCCTCCCCAGTCGTCTCCATAAGCAGCCACAGCCGCCTTGACCACGGCTGCAGTGTAACTCTAGTGCTTGCTCGCCCCGAGGAAAGCCGGTGGCCATGTTCTGTATGCGAAGTCTCCCTGCAGTTCTGGGAGAATCCGTCCATAGTCCAGGTCTCAGTTCCTGGCCCTCTAAGTGGATCTGTTTTCTACAGCATTTTCACGAAGGTGTTGACAACCCTTCAGAGTAGAGAGCAGGAAAGGTTTCCTACTGAGGCTCATGCGTGTCAAATACAGGGTTAGCTGGCCTTCACGGCGAGTCGCTTTTATGAGGATGTTACATAGATGTTTGTGGTGATGATTTGCAGTAAAATGCAGTTTTACCCTGAGAGCTGAGCACTGGAAAAGGTGAAAGCTGTACTTGCCCCATTTTTTTTTTCCCTGAGAAGCTAGCTGGGCTTCAAGTGTGGGGGACTGCGGTGTAGATCTAGTACGATCAGGAATGAAGTCTTTTCAGATTCATTGTCAACGAATGCTGGTCACTGATGACCAGTTCAGTACTTTCGGGTTTATGATGACATGTGTCCCAGAGCAGTACACTGAGAGTGAGTACAATGACATCTGACATTGTGCTTCTCAAAACAGTGAGAGAAAGAATAAGATGTGAGCAAATGGAAACCCAGGGGCTCAGATGGGGACTGAAGGGTTCATCTCGCATCAGCTAGGTGGTCCACTAGCCGATGTGCATTCCGATTGGAGTTTGGGGTAGTGGATGGGGACAGAACACTTGGTGTTCTAGCCAGTGGGTGACTTTGGACAAGCCCCGTATCGTCTTTAAGCCTCACCTCCTTTCTTTGTACAAATGCATTAGTGACAGTTCCTACCTCATAAGGGTGCGCTGTGAGTAAATTAAGATCATGAACAAAACCTTGGTTCAAATATTCGGTGTTCTGGCCATGACCCGGTGACCTTTCAAGATTTCAGTTTCAACCTATGTCAGACTGAGCTAGTTGCCTGCTCTGTTAGACAAGATGGTCCCTGAAGATCCTTCCTGTTGAGCCATTCTATCATCCTGGGGCAGAGCAGAAGAGAATGTGGGACCCCTGTAGATGTTCTGGGGGGAGCAGTAGAGTCTGGCATTCCTAGGAAGCTTTGAGACGTCCTTTACAATGAAAGATTTATCCGGAGGCAAACAGCATGCCTGCATCACAAAGCGCTCCCAGTTCCCAGAAGCCACAGAGCTAGCGGATTCAGGCCTGTGGTTAAACTCCTGGGGGTTCTCAAGACAGCTCAGGTGCTTCCTCTGTGAAACCCGTTCCCCATATTCAGAAGACAGTATTTTATTGCCCATGTGTTTTTCTCGGCTGATAAACTGATATATTCATGGAAGACAACTCAGTGGGCATAGGCAATCCTGGCTTCTGAGTAACTCGTCCATTCACCATATACATGCCCAGCCCGCGCTGTCCTTGGTACTGCGAAGATGCAGTGGTGTGATGGGTGTAGAGCTTACCTTCAGACAGCTCACGGTCTCAGGGGAAGAACAGCAAACTGTTCCTCCAGTGTGACACATGCTCTGCTACAGGGAGCCGAGGCAATGGCAGAAGCATGCTGTCTCTACATATCCTGGGGGCGGTTACTACGAGATAAATTCACCAGAAGCGGGTTACAGCATTCCAAGCAGGTAGGACTGCATGCGCTAAAGCGCAGAAGCAAAGGAGAGCTGTCAGGTTCAGAGGAGCTGTAGAGAGGGCTGTTCTGTTAGAGCCAAGAGTGCGTGTCTGTGTGTGACATGGAGTGGGCAGTAGGGACCTAGAGGGAGACAGAAGAGGATGAAGAGAAAAAGAGGCAGGGAAATAGTAAACGATGAGGTCAAAGAGCTAAGCAGGGACCAGGTTGTAGAAAATCCTTGAGGTTATATTAAACAGTTTGGACTTTATCTCCAAGGCAATGGGGACAGCCATTGAAAAATTTCAAAAACGATTGAACTTGGCCAGATACTTTTGGCAGATGGTGATACTAGGTGATTTTCAAGGTCCCTGTATATTGAAACTATCCCAAGCAGATACTCTGTTTTCTCTTTGAAATGCTATCCATAAAAAATAAATTCTTTAGTATTTTTTAAATAACCATTTGTATTTTTGTATTCACACAATGGCGTCAGTCTAGCAAAACTTTTATTGCTCATCTGTTCTGTGGATGACACCATGCTGGATAGTCAATTGTGCATAAAGTTAAATAAAAATGCTGTCCTTACAATAAAAGACATTGCACAAGATGTATTATGGATTGATTGAGTTGGAGTCTGATGTTCTAGATGTATGGCCTTTGTCTGAGCATCGGTCCCTTTGTCTGTAAAACTGGGATGGCAATAGTTGCTGTTGTGTAAAGCTGTGGAGAGTATTGGAGGAGATACACAGGTAAGGAAACTGAATCCAATGACTGGCGCACGAGAAGAACTTAAATTTGGTTAGCTATTAACACACCTATACATGTGTGTGTGTGTATGTATGTATATATATGTATATGTGTGTGTGTGTGTATATATATATGTATATGTGTGTGTGTATATATATATACACACACACACATATATATATATATGGGGGGGCGGTTATTTCAAGTATGTTAAGTGCTTTCTAGACATGTATGCCAGGTGATAATTATAAATATGGCCATATTGATTTATTCAAGTATCTCCAAGTATCACTTAAATTGTTAACACTTGAAAGTCATTGATTTTAAACAGCATGTTTAAAAGCAAAAAAAAAAAAAAAAAGGCACTTCTTTGCAGAATGTTTTGTCCTTTTTATTTATTTCACATGTCCTTTTCCCTCTTGCTTTTCTCCAGTTACTCTCAATGAGTGTTATTTTGTTACATTCCTAACAGTGATCATTTGTGTATTTGACAAACATTTATTGACTGCCTGCTCAGTGGCGGGAAATAGGCTGGAGATACAGAAATGAACAAAAAGACTAGGGTCCTCCCTCTTGAAACTTACATCCTACTCATGGGTACAGCTTTGGAATGGAACAGTGATCATTTCTGGGAGTTGGCTAAGAGTGTTTGGACGTAGGTATAGAAAAAAATGGTAACAGTGGACATTGATAGAATGGGAAATGAATCCGAATGTTGGCTATTGTACAGGATTGTAGGCCTTAGGGACACTATAGCCTTTTTATGACAGTGTTTTAGAAGAGATTTTTGTTAAAAGAAACAAAAAAGATTTATTGTTTGAGGGAAGGTGAGAGAGAGAGAGAGAAGGGGGACGGCCCGAGAGTCTCCATAGTTGTACATCATTAGTTGTGACATGGTTTCATTCCACACAGGTGGATGTGGGACCACGTGGGGCGGGAACTGAACTGGGGGCCTCACGCATGGGAGGTGAGAACCTTCGCTGCAGAGCTCAGTGGTTACCAGTTGTGCCACAGTTCAGCATATGCGTTTGCACGGACTGGGGCTGGGATTCAATCCCTAGTCCTCATGGTTGCAAGGCGAGTGCTCAACCTGTTGAGCTATCTTGCCCTTGTAGAGGTTTTGATTAAGGCTTTAAAATTATATGAGTGACTCTATTTTATTGTTTTTGTAATTTTATCTTTTTTTTTTTTTTTTACTAAATTTATTGTGGTGACATTGGTTCGTAAAGTTACATGAATGACTCTTTCTGTGTGTAGAAATTTGAAGGAGGTTTTCCCCTTTAACACATGCATTCACCTCATACCAGTTCTGAACCAGATGAGAAATAAGACAAAGAAGATGGCAAATGTAAAAGACACCATCTATAATTCTGGTACAGACAGTTATTGTGTAACATGGCAAATATATATATATATATATATATATAGGCAGGCAGGTGGCTTTCCTAATATTAAGTCTAAGAGCAAGTAGACTCACCCACCCAGTCGCCAGTGTTGCTTGCTCACCATCTAGGATAGGGTCTGCCCTTGGACTCGCTGAGCAGAGCATGTGTTCTCAGCAGAGCTTGTATCCCAGTTAAAGGAAGAGGGCAGGGCTGGGCTACACATGCCCGATTTCTCCTTCTAAACTTCCAACTCTCTGATGAGAGCTCCTCACTCTCCTCACCTCCCCTCTCCCCCATTGCGGTTAATGAACAGGTGGAGAGAGGTGAGGAGGAGCACAGCAGTGGGGTGACCTCCACAAGGAAGAACCCTCACGAGTCTAGAAAACCTGCCGTTGGCAACACCAATTCTCTGTTGATTTGGAACTCGGTCCTTACGCATGTCCTGCCTGGGGTCTTCATGTTCGTCTCTGCCTCTGCTATCTGTGGTCTCTTCCAATTCACCGGAGTTCTTTCATTTCAACCACTCAGAACTTCCTTCTTGCCTGATTTCTCTTGCTTTTGTTTCCTCATAGACTCAGCCCTTTTCTGGACTGTTTCTGCCTGGTGTGCCTCGGAATCCCTGTCAACTTGATCTGCCCTGTCTTCCAGCTGTTAGAGAACCAATGTGATGAACAAACGTATGAATTATTTGGCAACTGTGCCAGGCACTGTTCTGAGCATTCAAGTTAAAGAGACAATCTAAGTAGATATGATCCCTCCCCTTGTGGGACTTTTGGACAACCAGGGGCTAGAGAGAGAGACGTGACAGATGGTTACGTCCTCAGCCTGATCATACTCAGGCAGAGGAGGCAGTGCATCTGAATTTGCAAAATCCTCCCTTCATTGGCTACAGATACCAACATATGTATTTAGAATCCTTTCAATGGTGTTTCAAGTGCTGATGAAGTGGTTATTCATAATGTTTTTATCTGCTATCTTGATTTTTTTTCTTTTTTAATTTTCTCTGCCATTAACTTGTGTGGTATAAGAATGGAAAAAAATAAAACCTTTCCAAAGTTCTATGCAGCCAGAAAAAAAAAAAAAAAACTAAGATATCTACCAACAGCTTGCAAAAACAAGAGGGATTTCTGTGGGTTATCAAACATATGCTTGACAACTGATATTATTCACTAGTGAGGTGTTATTCACATCTCCACAGCCTGAAAGTGTACGAATGATCACCCTGGTTATCAATGCATATGTGCTCACAGTGGCTCAGGGGCCCTGGGAATTCCCTTCTTGGATTGCTGCAAATCCCTCGCCTCCAATGAATTCATCATGCAAACTCCCCACTATCATGAACCTCGGCTAAAGCTCAGCACAGAATTTTATTGTCACATGTTAAGTGGCGTGCCGGTGGTCTAGAAATATGAGAGGACGTGTGAGAAGAGACTCGATCTTGCAGATCTGTTTGCCACGCTTCTCTCACCTCTTGGCCGCACTGCAGTCTGGGTCATCTGCAATGGTAGTAGAAAGGCCATGAAGGGAGGTCCCTGCTTGGGGGTCCTGGGTTCCCACGATCAGTGTCTGCACCCTGGAGTAATCGGCAGGGTAAGCTTTGCAGTTTGGGGCAGGATAGAAGCGGCTGGCACGTTACCTGGTTGTTGGTCATAGGGAGCGGAAGTTTGTACTGACGTTTTCATTTCTGGAGAATCCCATCCATTTTCCTGGTAACTCTTCATGGAGGAGCTCTGTGATGACACCTGGAAGCTATGAGATACTGTACCCCAGTCCCCTGTGCCACGATCATGCTCATCTTTGTTGCACAGAGCAAACTCTGTAACATACCAGACACACTCCATGCCACATTCAATGAGTAACTGTATGTGCGCATACACAGGCACGTATACATGCGAACATATACACACCTGTACACTACATATATATGGCGGATGGCTGCTGTTGGACGCTGGGTGCCCTGACAGATGTGGTCACTGTCCTCATGGAAGCGACATGCTAAGAAGATAGAGTATCTCTGAATGTGGTCTAGGGACCCCTGCATCTAAAGCACCTGGCATACCTGCTAAAAAAGCCAGACCCTGGCCCCATTCCAGTCCTACTGAAACAGATGTTTTGGGGCCTGAGACTTGGGGACCTTGGCCTCAACCTGCTCCCCAGGTGTAGTCTGCTAGAGAAGAGCTGCAATGTGATAAGTATTATAGCAGACAGGTAGGCTGTCGAAGAGTAGACTCCATTTGTAGCACTTTCACTTTAATAGGAAGAGGAAATGAAGCTAATTTATGCAGGCGTATAAGGATGCCAATTAGCTTGCATATATTAGCTTCACTTCCTCTTCCTGCATTTACTTCTTTCCAATAATGTCAGCACCATAGAAACCTGAACTGATGTTTGGACATATTGCAGGATCCAGGCCTCAGATTGGGAACCTTCCACATGGTACAACTTAGGGACACGGCATCCCTGACCTCATGCCAGGTGCCAATAGTAGAATGGATGCTTTCACGTTTCCTGTGCAGAACCAAGAAGGTCCTGAGCCAGCGAAACTTCACACACCTACACACGGATGGTCCATTTCTCCGCCGGATGTACCCACTTCTTAATTTTATGTTTGTTCAGGATCCAGCTTCCTGAGGTCAATTAAGTCAGGAGGAGATGTCAGCTTGATTTAGTAAAATTGGATTCTTTGTCTGCCTTGGGTTTATCTCCTTGGGCTGGGCTGTCATTTGAATTTTATGTTTTTGTCCTTATTTCTTCCGACCACTTCCCCCCCTCCCCCAGGAAGGGTTTTTCAGTGTTACTCTCGCTCTATCTGTTTGCAAGGAAGGTGTTTGTGTCTATGAAGTACCTGTCCCGTCTGATCTCCATCATCTTTATGGTCTTGCATTCTGTCACCGCAGCTCACATCTGGCTGTGGTTTGTTATGTTTTGACAGGACTTGGTTATAAAGCCGGGGATCACGTCTCTGGCTTTGCCTTTCAAACTCTCTTCTATTACGGTGGTCAGAAACCCGTGCTGCTGAAACGTGCCCTTGGAGGAGGGTCTGAAATTCTGGAACCAGAAGCCTTGGGAGAAAGGGAAAAAGAGAGAGAGAGAGAGAGAGAGAGAGAGAGAGAGAGAGAGAGAGAGATGAGGGGACAGAGGGAAGGAAGTAGAATTTTGAAGAGATGTTGTTAAAGTAACAAGTTACAAACTGACAATCATTCAAACGCAAGCTACAGAAAGAATACATAGACTTTTGAAAGATGTGAGGAGCTAATCACAGATAGACAGGAGAAACGTGCCTAAATTACCCCGCCCTACTGCTTTTAATCCCTGGAACCTTGACAGGTTGGGACTGCAGACTCATAAATGACAGCAGTCCTGGTTCACTAGCAGGGGACAGAGCTTGGTGTGGGGGTGTAGGGCGCTTTCTCCCAGTTTTGCAAAACAGCTATCTTTCCAAGCTCCTTAATGAAATTGCTTCGAATTACCTTGTATTTCTGTGTAGACAGTAGAATGCAGACCAGGTTTGTCTGATCCTCGATGGGCTGTCTATATTTCTGCCTTTGTACTCACCTTCAGTGAGCAGTTATTAGGCACTTGCTGTATGCCAGGCCCCTTGCTGGTAGAGTCCATGGAGCACTGTGTGTCCTGAGGGCTTGGCTAGAGACTCAGTGTACTTTTTCTATTTCAGTTCATTCTCATGGCCATCCGGAAGGAAGTAATATTACCCCTGTGCAGCTAGCATGTGACAGCCACCCTGGTATACAGTGTAATCGTGTGTATTGAATGGGGGTGGGTGGTCGCAGATGAACAGGACGAATGGGTCTGTTCTGTACACGGCCGTGAACCACAGCAGAAGTGGGGCTCCCCCCCCGCTCACCCGACCCCACAGCCTGCGTGTCCTACCCTCTCCCAAGAGGGTTCCTCTCTAAGCCCCTGCTAAGGAGGAGGAAGGAGGGCAGCACCATCTTCCTTCACAGGGGGACTGGGGGCCTTTCCCCTGCACAGGCTGCTGAGGTCAGCATCGCTGCTTCTGTTGTCCAGGGAAACAGCCAAAGGTACCAGCTCTGGTGCAAGAGGTGCCTCTAGGCCCCAGTGCTGCAGGGCAGCAGTCACAGCTACAGCATGGCTGTCACACAGCTGCAGGGAGGCAGTCACAGCTACAGCATGGCTGTCACACAGCTGCAGGGAGGCAGTCACAGCTACAGCATAGCTGTCACACAGCTGCAGGGAGGCAGTCACAGCTACAGCATGGCTGTCACACAGCTGCAGCGAGGCAGTCACACAGCTGCAGGGCAGCAGTCACAGCTACAGCATGGCTGTCACACAGCTGTAGGGAGGCAGTCACACAGCTGCTGCATGGCTGTCACACAGTTGCAGGGCGGCAGTCACACAGCTGCTGCATGGCAGTCACACAGCTGCAGGGCGGCAGTCACACAGCTGCAGGGTGGCAGTCACACAGCTGCAGCATGGCACTCACACAGTTGCAGCATGGCACTCACAGCTGCAGGGCAGCAGTCACACAGCTGCAGGGAGGGAGTCACACAGCTGCCGCATGGCAGTCACACAGCTGCGACATGGCAGTCACACAGCTGCAGCATGGCAGTCACACAGCTGCTGCATGGCAGTCACACAGCTGTAGGGCGGCAGTCGCAGCTGCGGCATGGCGGTCACACAGCTGTTATGGGACAGATATGGGGTTCACACCCAGACGGAGTGGCTCCCAGGTCTATGCCCTTGAACCCATGGCGCACTCCTGGGAAGAGGTCAAGCCTGGTGAGGCCTAGGAGGAGCAAAGCCAGGAGGGTCTCTGGACCTTCTTATCAGTCCTTAGTAGTGACAGGAAGAAGAAAGGCGCCAGAAAAAGGCCAGAGTCGCGTCCATCTAGATGCCATGGCCTTGCTCCCGCTTCATGCGGTCCAGTAGGTGTCTGATGTCCTCATCTCCCAGTAAGAGATCTTCAGAAAGCCACTGGGATTTGACCTCTCCTCCTAGAGCCGGTCAAGCGCAGACAGAGGCCAGAATGACATTTCATCTTGGGGAATGGAGTCACAGTCCCCGTATTGAAACGAGACGGGGCAGCTTCAGAGAAGGGGCTGCCGGATAGTGGTGAAACGTCAGGGCTGTTTACACCGTTCAACCCCGAGGGGTGTGTTAACAAGCGTGTGCAGACACTGGTGAGCGGGTGTCAAGGCTCATGCGGGTCAGATTCGTTCGGGAACCCGCAGAACGCCCCGAGGCTGCCTCCTGGTGCCGGAGCCCCCCGGCTTTCCCGGGAGCCTGCCAGACCCCAGCACCCGGGGCCGCACGTTTTGTCAGGCTTCTGTGGGCCGGTGGGTTGATGAGGTCCTGCTGTCGCCTCTGTGACACTTAATTCACTGTCAGAACCCTTGTTCCTTTCCGTGTAGACACAATCTAAGGGTCAGAAGCACAAGTCCCAGCGGACAGCCACGGAATGTGAAGCCGAGCCTGAGCGGTTCTCATTTCCCAGGACTTCCACTTCCCTGGAACGTGCCTCTGGAATGCTGACGTGGCATGCAAACGGAGTCTGTCTTTCTCTCTTCTTCTTTTTTAAGCAGCACACTTTTGTTTATGAAGTTGGGATGTTTATGAGTTGTGTGCACACCGATACAGTAAGGGAAAAGCCCCTTCAAAACTAAGCAGTCTCCGATGGGACGCTTCTTTTACTTGGAAAACTCAAAATGAACTAATCCCAAGATGAAACCTTCGACGTGATTAGTCTCTAATTCTTAATTATCTGAACTAGAGCGTTCAGATATGGAAATTCCAGGTATAGGGCCCCCAACGCCTTATTTTCTTCTTGGGGTGGCGGTGTGGGTTCTCCAGTCCTGACCTGTAACGGTGGCATTATGTCTGCATTACAAACCCGCGTGCACACGTAACCAGTTTGAGGTTGGCAGGCTGTCTAAATAGACATGCCAAGTCCTCATGCATCCATTTGCCAAACACGGCATAAGTAGCTAGTTCCATCACGAATGCGCTGTGATACTGAAATCATCTAGAAATGTTCTCTGCCTTCAGGGAACTACAGTCACTGAGGGAAAGACAATAAAATTGATGACCACAATACGGGGGGTAAGTGGCGCAGTCTGTGCTCACAGTGTCGTGAGAGTAATGACATGAATTAAATGCTTAGCAGAGTCAGGCTCTGTGTAAGTACTTTGCCTGCATGATTTCATGAATACTTGTAAGTGCCCACTGAATTAGTGACAATGCCCTGCCAGTTTGATGGGTGAAGAAACTGGGGTTTAAAGAGCATAAATCCAGGTCACAAAGCAAGTACAGGGCCCAGCCTGGCTATAAATTTGGAACAGTCACTGCAGCGCCCAAGTTTACCATCACTTTGCAAGTCGAGGGGAGAAGTAGACAGTTCAAAGAAAAAACATGATGCTCAGCCAGAGGGGATGGAGCTGTAGCTAAGACTCAGGGGTGCGTGAGTGTTGGGATGAAGCAGAAAAGGTGGGACCAGGACACCCCAGCAGGGGTTGCTGTGTGTGAGCCAAGGTTTCGAGGGACACAATGTGCGGCAGCCCTTAGGAGGTGGGAGAGATTGAAATGGAGTTAGTGAGTCAGCCAGTTTTCTACTTTAATTCTGCAAACCTTTCCCTTGACTTCAAAACCCACTCTAAAGGGTCATGTTTTATTAGCTTCTATTTCAGTGACCAGTTAACACCTTAGAGGGAACTTCTTGTATCATACCCAGCCCTGGGGAGGGCCCAGTTTTACCCGAGTTTGCCTCCCCGGAGAGGAAATCCTTGCTAATGGTGCCGAGTCTTGGTGTCCATTAAATTTGAAATCCCACAGATAACTGTTTCTCTGGCAATATTTCTCTAACCCAGTGGAACTATGCTCATGTGAAAACACAGAATTGAATGAGTTGGTGCGTAAGAGTTCTTGAAGTTTGGCACCTTTGGAAAAATCAAGGAATACCAGTAGTATTTTCTCACTTCTCTAGTCTGGAGCAGGTTTTTGTTGTTTTTAATTTAATTTTAGTCAAATGAATGGGTTTTGGTTAAAATTTTCAGAAAACTATAAACCCTCTGAAAATGTCAAATTTTGATCATTTGCCTAGAGAAATAACCATATGAGCAGAAGGTCTATGATTAATGACTTTTATCGTTTGCATGTAGATCAAACTTCGAGTACTTGGGGGCTGCTACTTTATGAGGGATGCACTATATGAAATGATAGAAAATGTAGGACTTGACAATATTCAGTGCTGGTGAAGTTGTAGGTAAAATGTACTTTCAGGGCTCATGAGAGAGGAAATTGGTCATAGCCCTTTGAAGGGCCATTTCTGGTACCTAGGTAAATAAAATAGATTTCTTTTCATTTTCTGTGTCTACCCTGTTGAAAAAATATTGAAGAACAACCTATATATTCCTCAACATGGGAATGTCTACATAACATGTTAAACAGCCATATTCTGGAATATGATGCAGTGATTAAAAGAAGTGAATATTAGCCTTAGAGCTCAAAAATGTATTATTGAGTGAAAAAAGATAAATGCCATATAAAATACAGTTCATATGACAATTTTTATGTAAAAGAAAACAAAGCAAGAGACACTCACAGAAAATAACATGTATTTTCTGTGGGGACATGTACAGTACATTCTCCATTAACTGGAACTCAAGCAACCGAAACTCTTAAGCAATTAGCATCAAAGCTGATTGCTTGAGATTTTGCCAGTTGCTTGAGTTGCAGTTAATGGAAAGTCTACTTACATTTATCTGGCATCTGCCAATCCACGATTGCCAGTTAACTGAGAGTCTACTGTATATGGAGATAAGTGTATAATTAAAAAACCCAAAAGGCTACATAGCACACAGATAAAAGAGATTAGACCTAAGGAGGAGTAAAGGCACTGTCCTGGGTGGGTGCAGGGTCAGGGAAAGTTTAGAACTCTTAGCAGTTGATTGTATTAGTTAATCCTAGGTGCTTAAACAAATAAACTTCGATATTTCAGTGGCTTACTATAATAGAAAGGTTTCTTTTGCCCCAAAATCCAAATGAGTTTCCCAGTATGTGGTACCTATCTTCCTGGTGGTAATTCAGGGACCCAGTCTCCTCCCATCTCTCCTTCCATTCATTGGGGAAGGTGGGGATCTATGGAATCCACCACTGAGTCTTCAGTATCTGGCTGTCAGAGGTCAGGAAAAGCTGCCAATTACACATAGAATGATCTTACTCATCATGTCTAAAAGTGGGATTTTTCTTCTTGATGTCTGCTTGGTTGAAAAGAGTAAAAACCATGGAAATGTCCATTGGACTTTGGTTACAATTCTATTACATGGTAGCAGGCAATGGAAAGGGAGTTTCAGAGGTGAAATCTAGTTTCATGATTAGAAAAAGAAATCAAATCTAGTGAACAGTTAGTGGTCTCTGTGACAGCAATGTATTAATTTTTTACACATGTATTACTTATATGATTTAAAAATTAAATTTGAGCATATAAATAAACCAATGTTGATTGATTTAAAACAAGTGGTTTATCATACTTTATTCCCCCATGGCCCCCAAGTAGTTATGCAGTTTTATTTCTCTAGCCATCAGATTCTTCTCTTGTATAATGAGGGTGTAGAATATACTCATGGATAACATAATCACATTTATTAAGTAATTGGTAGCATTTTGTATTGTATTTTTTTCACCTATGTTAAGTGCTATTCATAATCACTAATCAAGAGCTAATCAGTATTACCATGAGTTGAGATCATTCCTACACAAATCAGAGAAACATGCTAAACATGTTTTTTTTTTAACAACATTTTTAAAGATACAACTTTTTTAAACAACTGTTTTTAAAAATACAAAACCAGCTAGGGGGTGCATTTTTAGATCTTCAGAAACCCACTGGGATTTGAAAATGTTATGGGAATCACTGGACTAAACTTGCCATCTTCTCTGGCTCCGTCATTCTAATCTGCCACCTTGGATAGGGCCTCAGAGCACTCCTTTCATGGATGTTGTCAAAAGAATGAAGGCATTCATAAGTTGAATTTATGGAAAGTTTTATATAAAATGTGTGTGTGTGTGTGTGCACAAGAGACTAAAGTATATACTGAATACAAAAATTGTTCAATAATTGTAAGTATACATTAATAGATAGCTTTCTAAAGAAAATTAGACAATTAATATGTGTTGAAAAGTTATGTGATCAAATTGAATAGCCATCCGGATAAAATAAAAAAGTAATAATAAAAACAAAGATTAGAGGTAATTATCTTTTTTTTTTTTCTATTAATGATCAGTAATATGGCATCAAATCAACACTAGAGGTATTTTTGGAAAAAAAGAAATAGTCAGGGAATTAACTGTATAACTTCCCATATTATTTAATCTTCATTGCCTGAAACTTATGGTCTAATCATTGCAATAAGGTGAGAAATTAATTATGCAAATATATTGGAAAGAAGGAAAAAAAATTATCACTATTTGGGAATGATAGATTTCTTCATCTAGAAAATTTTTTCTTCAACTATTAACATTAATAAACTTATTGTGCTTGGGTTCCAAATGAAAATATAATTTAAAAAAGCATGACTGAAATATTCAACGATTATCATAACCAGAAATGTTAGGTATCTATATATAAAAAAACTGCAGAATTTTTTTGAGGAAGAAATAAAGACTTAAACAAATGGACAAATTTTTCATGTTTTTGAATGGGAAGATTGAGCACCCTAAAAATGTCAACTCTTTCTTAGTAAATTAAATTTAATCTAAATCAACCTGTTCTGACTTTTTCTTTTTTAATTTGAATATATTAAGGTTCATCTTGAAGAATAAATATAGTAGTTTTGAAAATGTTGCAATAAAGATGATACAGAGGGCAGAGATAAATCTACCAGATGTGAACTACATTATAAGGTTTGGGTAACTAAAAATATTGTACTGTCATCAAGAGAGAGTGAGAGAGCTCTATGTAAGGCAGTAGTTCATCCAGACAAGATCCTCTAAGGCGGGGGTGGCGAACCTATGGCACGCGTGCCCAAAGTGGCACACGGAGCAATTATTTCGGCACGTGGAGCTGTGAATACCATTTAAAAAATTATTGTTTATGCTCTTATAGACATAAAAATAATCGATACCTCTATCTCACTCAATGGGTTGGCACACGAGTCAAGAGAGTATACTCTTATTTCATAAACTTTGGCACTCGATCGCCGAAAGGTTCGCCACCCCTGCTCTAAGGTATAAACATATAAGATCTGGTCAAGATAGCAGCCCAAGTCATGAGAAATGCACCCTGCTCCCTAACACATGCTGTTCCCTCGGCCTGGACCACTCTCTTCCCCCTGGTCCCCAGTGCCTGACTGATGTCTAGTCTTCCTTTCACTTAGGTCTTTCTCTGACACCTGACTCTCTCCCTGTTGACCCTGCCCTGTGTCTGTGAGTCATCAGTTAACTAGAGACGGGCTTATTCTGGAAGTCAGTAAAGGATTTCAGTTTCGTACCCAAAGGGTGTTGATTCATGGTAAGGCTCCAGCCATGCCCGTGGACCTGTCCAGGACAATGCTATCGTCAGTACCTTGGAAAAGGGGGGAAAAAATTTTGCCCACCATGAAAATAGCCTGTGGTATGACTGACAGACTCAGATTCCAGAATTATCTAAATATGCCAGAGCACTGGTTGGATGAGATAAAATGAGGCAGGTTTACACATAAGTTTCTACAGCTTGGAACTGCAAATCCATTCATGGATTAATTGCATGGACTTATTCAGCAGCTATGCATTGGGTCCTTCTTGTGCCAGGCAGTGGATACACAAATGGAGTGATGGCGCATGCCTCTCTTGTCCTTAATGAATTGAGAGCTCTAAGAACTGCTTGTTTGGAAGCTCCCTCGGAGCAGGATGGGGTCTGCCTTGGTCATGGCTGTTCCCCCAGCGCCTAGTGCAAGGTGGTGTGGCTGACATCTTAGTCAAGTTACCAACAATTCGGTAGGTAGGAAACGGAAGAAAAATTGTCTAGTAGATTTCTGAGAGGGTCAGACAATTTTGTGGAGTTTGGGGGACCCTAATGGCAGCTGCATAATACATTTAAGAAGACTAGAGTAGGTTCGTCAGATCATATTGTTGGCTCAAACCTTCCATGCCCTCTCATTGCACTCAACAAAATGCAACCTAGAAAGCACCTCATACTCAGGCCCTGCCTTTCCTCTGAGCTCATCTGTCATCTCGCTCAGTGACTATGCTCTTACCACACTGCCTTCTTCCTGATACAGGGACCGACCAAACTCTTTCAGTTCAAACTCACTCCTGTCTTAGAGCCTTTGCCATTAGTGGTCTCTGGGCCTGGACCTCTCCACTCCCAGATCTTCACATGGCCCCATTCAATCAGGAATCAGCTCCATCATCACCTCCTCACTGCAGCCTCCAGGATGGCCCGTCTGAACTAGCCTGCCTTCCTTGCCACTAAGTTTATTTTCAGTCCCCCCAGTTGTCTGCTACGTAGCTCCAGCACCTGGAGCAATGTCAGGTCTAGCATAGATACTTAGTAAGCACATATCAATGAATGAATCTTTGAAATAGCAAACAAGGTCATCAGAGAGAAAATATTTAAGGCAGATTGCCTTGGTTGAGAAAAGATGAAAAGTTAGGTTGGAATGAGAATGATGGCAGTTTCTGGAAGTAAAGGTAGTCTGACTTTGCTTTCCCCTCCACAAAACAAATCTGTCTTCAGCCCACATCACCCCTATCGATGTTCAAGCATGTTTTATTTCCATTCTTTTGGTAAATTAGGATAGATAGTTGCCATAAATGAAATCAGCAGTGGTGTTTATTTCACTCATAAGAGCATCTCCATTTTCATGTTAGCATAGTGCATTCATTAATTTTTCAATACAAGTAAGTCTAAAGTTCGATGAATCTGCTAATTAAGTACCTCCCTGGTAAAATTTCCATTCAAATTTCTGAGGTCCTATAGCTTGAGAACAACTATATAAAAGTACTTAGATTCATGCAACCAATTTATTATCATGTTTGCAAAAAATTTGTTTTAATCATAATAATCAATTATTTTATTATAATTAGCTTCATCAAATGAAAAACACAAATGTGTGGCTATGGTTTTCTTTTTTAGTGAGGAGGAAAAGCGTTAGTTAAATAATTGCCAAGTGTTAAGTGGTACTAATAAACTGTTAGTTATAAACACCCCTCTAACTACACATTTTAATAAGGGTTCTCAAACTCTTTTCATATTTTTGAAGTGAATTGTTTTTGAAAGATAAAAAGTGCAGAAATTTAGAATAGTAAATGGTGATCCCAAGTCAAAGGTCTTAGTATTAGACAGTTATTTTTAGGACCTGCAGAACTTTAGAGCTCTTAAGATTCGAACATTAGAATTGCAGTTAAGCAATTTATTAATTAAAATGCTCTTAACAAACACCATTTATACCGAGATTAAAGTCACACCTAATAAGCTATCGGAATTATAGACTCAACATAAAGAGTAATTGCTACATTGATTTCCCTGGAAGTATTTGAGTATGCCTGTTTCACCACAACCTCACCAGATTTATGTTTTTATCTTATTATTTTCATTTATACTTTGATTATGAGTTTGGACATTTCCCCATATGATTATTTTCTACTTGGAATTTCTGTCATGTGAATTACCTAATAAACATTCTTAAGAGTTTAAGAAAAGCATTTCGTAATGATATAGAGATGCATAGATGTGACATGAGATGAAATACTGTAAAGGGGATAAAATATATTAGAGATGAAATGCTTTAAAAAACAGATACACAATAGTTTATGTCTTCTCAATGATCAAGAGTTCCCAATGTGTACCATTTTCTAAATGGAGAAAAATCAGCTCATATCTATAAGTATCCAGTACATATTCTAACATCTACAAGTTCCACCTACAAAAAAGATGGAAGCTAGATCCTGCCTCCATGTCATCATCAGTTTACCAGCTCCAACAATGAGAATGAGTCAGGTTTAGAGGTTGGGAGAAAAGCAGAACAATGAAAACCTTCCCATGGAATTGGATTTCAGAGTTCAACATCCAAATTAGCCATGAATAAAAATTTAGCTACTTCTGAACTAATGTTTACCTACAAAGTAGAATATTAAACATTCTTTATATACATTTCAGGCTCCTGAATAATTTAACCTGTGATTTTCTTTGCTCTTTTATAAATTACGTAGATAAAAAATATATGCTATATTCCATTCACCTAGCATCACAGAAAATCTGCCTAGGCTCTCTCGTTCACCATATTTCCCTTTCCCAACTTTTAGAACTTTGACCTAAATGTGTTAGAAAAATGGAATCTCTTATATAATCTACTATAGTCTTAATCTCTCTTCAAGAATATTTGAAAGATGTAATTCTTTTCATGGAAGCACAATGTGGATTTATGTATATCAATATTTAAATTATTTTTAGTTTTAAGAATTAAAGTATAAATGTAAAGTGTAAGTCTAGCATATAAGTGTGATTGTATAAAATCTAAATGGATTCAGGTTTGGCGTGACTGATGAGTTAGGGAATCAGTGAAGCTAAATCTGAAATGTTCACTGATTTTAAGTCATTTGTATTAGGCTGTGCAGTGTGGTTGCATGATTTCCTAAATTAAAAGGACATTTTAATCTTTTGAGTGCTTCAAAAATAATACAATTCATGATTCAGAAAAAAACTGGCAAAAAGTTCAAAATCACAAATTTGCTTTTAAACTTTATTATCACATTGTGTTATAGATACTTAGATACTTGTTAACTCTCTTGTTTGACATATGTTTGGAAGACCCGGGCAGAAGTCTTATCTTTGTGTTTCCAGTGCCTACCAAGGAGCCTTGCACCTACTCTGGGCTCAGTGAATGTTTATAGAAGAAATCAATAAGCTATGGAGTGATTTCAAGCACATGTGATTCTTTTCCTGGTTATCTGTCCCATTCACTGCACATTACCTGTATAGTGCTGTGCGTAGGCATGTGTGTTATATTTGTAACTATTCTCCCTTGAAGCTCTTTGGCAAAGCTGTTCTCTGTAGAAGGCCACCCCTACTGCCCAAAATGTCTAGTGCTAGTCCCCGGTACCTGTGACTATGCACCTTCTACAGCAAAAGGAACTTGGTGGATCTGATTAAGTTAAGGACCTTGAAAGAGGCAATTATCCTGGATTATTTGAATGGGTCCAGTGCAATCACAAGGGTCCTTAAAAATGGAAGAGGGAGGCAGAAAAAGCGAGAATGATGCCCAGTGAGGAATCCATCCCACTGCTGATTTTGAAGCTGATGAAGGCGGCACAAGTGAGGAGCTGCTAGAAAAAGTAAGAAAACTGGTTCTTCCCTAGAACCCGGAGAAAAGAATGCAGCCCTCCTGACACCTTGAGTTTAGCCTAGCAAGACCCATGTCAGGTTGTCAGAACTGTGGATAAGATGATAAATAAATACGCACTCTAAGCCACTAAGTTTGTAGTAATTAGTCACAGTGGCAGAAGACCACTAATAGTCGCTGATGCACCTTTTTCTCCCTCTCAGCGTCTGACAAAAGATGTTGCACAGAGACTCAGATATCTTGGGCAGATTCTCATTTTCATCACTTGCTCACTATTTTACATCTGTGTTTGCTACCCCGTTCCATGCTGGAACCGTACCACATTAATCAGAATTCCTCAGTTTGCAAATAACAGAAAGCTACCACCAATTCATCCAAACAAAATTTTTTTTAATTTTAAAAATTTAATAAGAGGTGGGACATCACCAATGGGGTGGAGGGAACTGTTTCTGCATGGTGAGCTCATGATGCAACACATAGACAATGTGTTGTAGAGTTGTACACCTGGAACTTATTTTATTAACCAATGTCATCCCAATAAATTTAATTTAAAAAAAAAGAGGAAGGGCCGGCACGTTCCAGGGCTAGGGATGGCTTCAATCTGGCTGAGATAAGGGCCCAGATTAGTCCACCAAACTGTCTCTCAGATCTGCTTTACTCTGCATGCAAGCTTCTGTGTTTCTACGACTCACATGTTTTTAATGGCAAATCTGCCCTCTTTCTTTCAGGAAAGAATACAATTTGCCCATCTTTGTAGCCTAGGGGTTTGAAATGGTGCTATGATTATTCATTGCTACATTTCAAAATACTCTAAAATATGTTGGCTTAACAGACAAACATGTCTTCTATGTACTCATAATTTGGCAATTTGGGCAAAGCATATGGGAGACAGCGCATCCCTGCTCCATGGGTCGTCAGCTAGAGCAGCCAGGTAGAGCAAGGAGTCACTTCCAAGATGACCTCACTCACACACAGACGTTGGTGCTGGCTGTTGGTTGGAAGCTGTCCTGGGGTTGTTGGCTGGAAGATGCAATTCTCCAGCATGTGACTGTTCCCCATGGTGGGCTTGGGCTTCTTTCGCTTTGCAAGCCTTAAGAGTAGCTGGACTTTGTATTTAGCAACTGACTTACCTCCAAGCAAAAGTGGAAGCTTCTAGTCCTTCTTAAGGTGACCCACATTCTGCTGATTCAAGGTCACGAGGCCCAGGCCCTATTTGCAGAGAGAAGACTACATACACAAGGGTGTGACTACCATGGCCACCGGAGTAGGGGTCTGCCACAGTGGATAGTGGAGTTCTGTGAGTGACGGTCCAAGCAGGACCCTCGGGGAAGTGGTAGGAGCAGTCCCACGAAGGAAGAGGCTGAAAGTAAGCCTCCGGTATCCATAACAACCATTTCCTAGAGCTCTAGAACGTATTCAATGAAGCGAAGCTGCATTTCCCTCTTAAGTGTATTTACCATGTAGTTTGTATATTTTCTGGAGCTGGAGAGGTAATTAAAAATCTATGTTAAAAGTTAAGGAACCTTGAAGTTCTTTCCCACTCAATTTTTCTTATACTATGAATGAAAATGATGATAATATATAGCAAACACTATGGCAAAGGAATTAAAATTTGTAGGATTCATGAGGAATAAACGGTAATGTGGCGAACCCAGTGGTGTTTATGTGCAGTAACCTTTTCAAAGTGACAATTCCTTGGAGATTGTGGTGAAATATTTTCACCCTCCTTCCACATTTTTATGGTTTATATTTATTCTCCATGGTACTCATTCCCCAGTGTCATATTATGAGAATTGTTTTATGGTAATTTTAAGTTCAAATACTTGAAATGCATTAAATTAATTGTATCTATTTAGCAAAGTACAATAAGGTTTCTTTGCCCTAACGAAGTTTTCTTTATAATGTAAGCCATGCATACATTCTTATTTGAATTTTATATTAGTGAATGAGTCTGCACTGTTAGGGCTTAGGCAAGATTTGGGAAATGTATGTATAAGGATTATTTAAGATGGAATTGCCAAGAATACTGAAATATTTAGAACACACTTGTTGACTGATTTTTACTGCAGTAAATATGAAGCAATAACAGTGATATAAATTATTCAGAAACCAGTCATTCACAATGGGATTCTTTAGAGATTGTTTCAGAAAACAGTTTGGGAGGGTATTTTTTTAATAGTTATTTTTTTCCAAATCCATGTGCAAAAAAGATATAGACCCATACAAAATAGATCGACATGGATTCTTTTAAAATGAAATTAAATGTTTTAAAACATTCAAATGAAGACTGCATGATCTTTTCTACTAAAGCTCTCTTTTGTAATTTATTTATTTTAAATATAATTTTTGTCTTTCAGGAGGTATTATATAGTGAATGTAAGAGATTTATTTAAAAACCTTGGATCTCTTGAGAGTGCTTTAGTACTTTGCCTCAAAATCTGCACATAGGCAAAATTCCTGATATTATGAATTGGGATTTTCAGTGTAAGAGGATTTAAAATCTCTGCTAAAGCAAGGGCTTGTTAGCTGTTTCTAAGCATCATATATCAGAGAGACCCAGCTACTTAGCAATCACTTGAATTAGAATGGGGCAGGACAGAACACAGGGCATGAAGAAGGCCAATTTAGACCAAGTGAAGGTATCAAGTTCTCTGAATATGGGCCTTATATTCTAGAAAGACATTCGATCCAACTCCAGAAGCAGACAGAATAACCAGTATTTACACTTACGTAGGTATAGATCTCTTTGTATATGCAGACATGGTTCATTTTTTACAGATTTCCATTCATTAAAGCAGTTTGAGACATAGTGTTGGAAGGAGTGAGTGTTTGGGTGTTTGCACATTTGGAGTTAAGACACCCCAGTTATCTAACTTACTCCCAAGTTACGTGATTTGAAACGTTCCTAATAACCTTTCCTCTTTTTTTTTTTTTCCTCCCCATAATAACTTTTTTGGGTCTCGGTCTCCTACCATCTTGGGGTTATTCTTAAGATCCAATGAGAAAATACCAGAATACTTCACACACTACAAAGCACCATGTTATTAAAATGCATATTATTATGACCCCCACTGCTAGTAAAATATGATTGGATAACTGGCCTATAAGCAATCCATTGAAAAACATAACCAAGTAGGTTGGATGTGTTTTATTTTTTGAAAATATGTTCACTTAGAGGAGGGGTAGCTAGCCTTTTGCCTTCCCTGGGCCACACTGGAAGAAGAATTGTCTTGGGCCACATAGTAAATTCACTAACACTAATAATAGCTGATGAGCTTTTTTTTTAAAAAAAAAAAAAAAAAAAAAAGAGGTCACAAAAAAAATCTCATAATGTTTGAAGAATTTGTGTTGGACCACATTCAGAGTTGTCCTAGGCTGCAGGTTGGACATGCCTGACTTAGAAAACATATATGAGGTCCAAAGTAGTCAATGTGTTGGTCTCCATTCTTTTTAAAATACTAGCCTTTTCATTATTGATTTTCCATGGATACAAAATCTGGAGAGATGACTGTACAAATTTTTTCTGAATAGTTGGGGATTTTATTTGATTAACTATAACCCAGAAGTATCCTGGCTGTTTATAAAGAGAAATTTGCCTCCTGGTATCATTTCTTGAGATAATTTGTATCCAGTTGGAGGTCCTGCAATGGTGTGAGGTGTGTGGGACCAGCCAGATATTTTTATTAACTCTTTGTTTCTCTGTTTCTTTCCCAGCTATCGGCAGGACCCTCATCCCCCGTTACTTTAGCACTGTGTTTGAAGGAGGCGTGACTGACCTGTATTACATTCTCAAACACTCAAAAGAGTCATATCACAACTCATCCATCACGGTGGACTGTGACCAGTGTGCTATGGTCACCCAGCATGGGAAGCCCATGTTCACTAAGGTAGGGGGGCAATGTGTAACGTGGCTTGTTCTTCTCCGGGGGTATTGGAGGGTAATCATTCAAGCTTTCTTCTGGAATTCGGAGCCGACTTCTCACATCTGAGACACTTCCAGCACTGTGAGAGAATCTTTTTTGTCTGTGACATAGCTAGACTCCTGGTGAGCACTGTTCTAAGTTGTGTGCATGAGATACAGGGCACAGTGAAACATGATAGAACCTCAAAACTCAGAACAAGTGTTTTGCCTCCTGAGTAAGCTTGGCCTGCTGCATATGGATTTTGGTTTTTATACGAAGGGCTCTTCTACGACTAAAAGAATGTTCTCTGATGGTTAATTGTCTGATTCAGAGATACACTCTGATTTATCCAAGGACATCTAGAATCACAGTCATCATCCTAATACCATTAGTCACTAAAGAAATTCCATTTGTTACTAAAATTCAATACTTTTTAAAGCTACATTCAATGTAAACGAACGGCAAGAAAAAAGTCCAACTACCCATAAGTCAACTCACCGTAATCTTTTTTTTTTTTAAGGTTTGCATTTATTGTTTTTGACAGAGAGAGAGAGAGATACAGAGACAGAGACAGAGAGAAGGGGGAGGACCCAGAACAATCTCTATAGTTGTACATCATCGGTTTTTCCACAGAGTTTCATTCCACAGGTGGGCATGTGGCTGCACAGGGCAGGAACTGGGCTGGGGTCTCACCCTGGTAAGAACCGAACTGGGGGCACTCCCCAGTTCAGTATATGGGTCCGCACAGGCCGGGGCCAGGATTCGATCCTCAGTCCCTGGGGCTGCAAAGTGAGTGCTTAACCCACTGAGCCCTCCCGGCTTCCCCTCACCGTAATCTTTAAGGAACATAAAAATATAAATGAAATTAGGGAATTTGGAATTTCAAGATGATTTCTCCCAATTCTAAGAAGGTCTGTCATTGGTCACTCAGCAAGTGAGTCAAAAGTTGGTTGTGAAAGAGGGAATGAAAAACACAGGGGAAGTGAGGGGAAGTTTCATCTTTGAGGCAGAATTCAAGGCCTGATGAGGGATTCTGCAGCTATGCTCTTTCCCATGCATGGATAATTGACACATGGAGGACTCCCTCTGGGCAAAGACTTTTCTGGAACACTACAAAGAATCCATTATGTCTTTACCCAAGTAAAAAACTAGTAACGTACATTTAGTCAGAATATCTGGCAAATAGGATCTTGTTTTAATGAATACTAGTTCATTGCATTTTGACTGAGATTCACTGTGAAATTTATTGTAATAGTAATGTTAGTAGCTATCTCTTTTAGTTAGAAACACAAATGACAACCCTCTATAGTTAAGACAAGTTGAATTATCAGGGTTAATTACAAAACCCGAATTATAAAACTGAAGATGTGTTTGTTGCTTATGCACAATCTTACTGAAGCGATAAAAAGAAAATGTTTATTATTTAAGTATTCCTTATCTTGTTGGTGACGTTCAATCTCTCTGGTGCCCGTGATTGTAATTAATAAAGCCAAAGGCAAAGGAAATGGTTACATACCGTAATCCAAAAGCAGATCGCCAAATGCCACTGAGTTTACGGTGCCTTGACTCTGTAGGTAGACGTGTTAAATATGGGAAAGGAGTTGTCTCTTTCTTCCTTTTTAATTGTTGAGTAGGGAGGAAGGTTGTCCTTTAGGGACAAAGAAGATTCCCACTGTGTGCAGAAGCTTGTCCTGAGAAGAGAGTTTTGCTGCGTGGAAAGGAAAGATCACTTGGATGACAGTTTAATCTGTCCATGTCACACTTAATTTGGAGTTGCAAAATATTTACATACTCTCATAGATCCAATGGATACAACATCCATGGCTAGAAAGACAAGTCTGAGCAATGCAGAGGAAATCTTTTCTTTGCTGCTTCATCATCTTTTTATTGTTTGTTTGTTTTTGTCAAGGCTTTGTGTTAATTTTAGGTAACTCAATAAAAACACAAATTTCTATGTTTTAAGGGGAAAAGGGGGAAATCCACGGTGATTAAATAAAACTTTGCCATAATGAAGGAGTTTATTCCAAAGCCTGTAGCCATTGAAAATAGAAGTGTATCTTGTAACATCGTCTTATATATTTCCTCATTGTCTTCGCAGGGCCAAAGTTTTCCTTCAGTGACAGTGATCAGTTGCTTGGAGGATATAGTGCTGTCTATTCAGGCCTGGTTTTAAATCAGAAAGAATCTCATTCTTCTAATGAATTGACAAATTGTCTTTTTTTTTTTAATTCAAAGGGGGAAAAAATGAGGGTTTTCTCTATTGCATTCTTCCTCATTGGGAATGCTCCCCTCTCGAATGCTGAGTGGTTTGTTCAGGCATCCCCAACACTCTCCAGGAAGACTACCCCCCCGCCCAATCCCCTTTTCTTGAACTGGGCTCTCAGCTTCAAGCTTTAATTATTTAGATCACCCATCTGACTCTACTCCATGGCAATGCAATTTGCCAACCCTTGTAATGAATATTCCCATACTGTGATGAAAAATATTACTTTCTGGGAAGTGGAGCTTAGCTATGTGGACTTAGTCCAATTGCTAATTATGCACATTTATTTTTAGAAAATCTGAAAGGATTCTTTTTCTACAAAGAAATAGTGATCATTATACAACCCAAAGAATCTCTCCCATTTTTCTTTTGTACTTATATTAATTAAAAATAACTCATCTTCGTATAAGAAAATAATATGGCTATTTAGTATAAAACAGTGAGCTAGTGACCTTTCTGTGTCACAAAGAAAAATAGTCCAAAAGCCAATGCTTTATTTTTAAAGGGGAGCCTGCTATTAGTGCATGGCATTGCTTGGCACGTTCTGTGGGGCAGTATCACATTTTTCTAATTTAGGCTATCAATAAACACTAATTCCCCAAATAGAGTTTGACCCAGTGGCTCTGAGTTGCTTTTATGAAAATTTGGCCAACTGGTGAATCAAACATCAGCCACAGTCCTAATCAACAGTAATAGTTAATATTCCTCAGGAGTATAGGGTACATTTTGCAATTTCCTGATCCTAGGAACATTATAGATTATGGATAAATATGTAATTAGAGTTTTAAAACACACATTATGAAGCCTTTCTTTTCTATATTCAATTTCAAATCAAATTGAAAACAAGGCTTAGTCATCAGAGGAGCAATCACCAAGGTTTTCAGAACCGAAGACCCTTGAATTACATTTGAGGGTGCAAATACTGGTGATGCTGAGGGGAGCCCTCTCTGGGGTACATATTGGATTACTTTTAGGTTTTACAAA
>PVKE010014375.1:0-35065 GCA_004027555.1 Craseonycteris thonglongyai
ACCTCTTATCATCCCAGTCAGTCACAAACAAGCGTTTTCTGCAAGTTCTTCATGTAATTTTCTTTCCAGATGATGCCATCATTGTTAATGTTCTCTTTTGGATTTCTTGTTTCTCGGTCAAGTTCATGGCATTGCCATTTGTGAAGAGACCTTCCATTTATCGTATCAATGTACGGTATATTACGGTATGTTCGAAAAAAGTCATTCATTAAAAATTTAATTAAAAAAAGAACTGGTGTTGCCTCAGAAGTGGGGGGTAGTCTTATACAGCGAATATAGACCTAAACCTATGTTTTAACTGTAAAATTAGGGGGTTGTCTTATACGCCTGGTCGTCTTATACGCCGGAAAATACGGTAACATGCCCCTGATTTCACTTTCACTCTTGCCCAGTTTAACAAGAAATTTAATGTTTGTTGGTTGCTCTGATTTAAGCTCTGACAATCTCTCAACGTCACACAAAACACTTGATAACAACAATGAGCACCACTCAGTAACGCTGCCACAAGTCAACAGGAACACAGCTGTGGGACACTGATATACCAAGGTTATGTAACCTTACCTACTTGTTTGTACGGTGTTGCCCATGCAAATGCATGGTGGTGAGTTCTCTAACTTAACTTTCACACCTCATATATACCTGCTCAGCAGGTAGAAAAGAATTATCTGGGGATGGCAGCATGGCTCAGTGGTTGAGTACTTGCCTCCCACTGGGGGTTCAATTTCCAGTCTCGGCCCGTGTAACCCCATATGCTGAATTGCAGCACAACTGGTGACCACCAGGATGGCGTGATGGCAGAGGTGCTCACTTACAAGTGGGAGGCCCCCGGTTTGGTTCCCACCCCATGAGGCTCTACATCCACCTGTGTGGAATGAAACGATGTCACAACTAGTGATGTACAACTATGGAGACTGCTCTGGTCCCTTCCCCCTTCTCTCTCTCTCTCTCTCTCTCTCTCTCTCTCTCTCTCTCTCATCTTTTCTCACCTTCTCTCAATAAAATAAAATCTTTAAAAAAAAAAGAACTGGGGCAGCTGGGATGGCTCAGCGGGTTAAGCACTCACTTTGCAGCCCTGGGGGCTGAGAATCGAATCCCGGCCCCAGCCAATGTGGACCCATATGCTGAGCTGGGGTGTGCCCCCAGTTCAGTTCTTGCCGGGGCCTATGTGGGAGGTTCCTGGCCCATCTCCTGCCCTGTGCAGTCCTGTGCCCACCTGTGGAGTGAAACTATATGGAAAACTTATGCTGTCAACTATAGAGACTGCTCTAGACCTTCCCCTTCTCTCTGTCTCTCTCTGTCTGTCTCTCTCTCTGTCAAAAACAATAAAAAAAGAAAAGAAAAGAAAAAAGAACTGTCCTCTCAGAAGTCTCTTCTGTTGATAGCCAAGAAACCTTTCCCATAATTCTCCCAATAGATATATTTTTTTCCTACCCCATTGTTCAGATCTGGGTTCTATAAGTACCCCTAAACTAATTCTTGCCAGAGAAAATGCAATGGCCGTGTTTGGCTTAGAACAATCATGATTCACCCCTTTGAAAAGGAAGAGTCCCTCTTGATACACATGGCCATTTAATACTTGAACAAAACTGAGAGACTGTAAAGAAGAAAGTGATTTGGAATGGCTGTTGGGTAGGCAAACAGCTGTCTGCTGGCATCCTATTAGCCAGGAATCAGTATTTTTGAATCTCCCTGGGTGATTCTAAAGGGCAGAGTAGTGTGGGGTGACAGCCCTAGCTACTGTCACATGCAGACCATGGTATCAGACATTTACTGAGGGATGTCAGCCCTGGCCCATAGGAATCCTGTAGGTTCCATTCAGTGCCATTTATCACATATAAAAATGTCCTACAGTATAGTGTTGACTTGAGCAGGACATGAAATACACCACCATGTTACTACAGAATCTACACAGTAGTCAAAATCCAAAGAACTAGAAGTGTCTGTAAGTTATAAGGTGCATGTTTTAAAAACCAAGGGTTGTTTTGCTTTATGACTTTTCAATCAGTTTATTATTTCCAAATGATTACCTCAATGGGATGGGGACACTCTGTACATCCAGTTACACTATGGAGTTGTAGAGTCATAAGGATCTTCTAACCAAACCCCCTGGGATGTGGGTGCCACAAAGCAAAGACTTTTATCCGTTCTGTCACTGCTGTGTTTTTGGTGCACAAAAGCACGCCTGTGCCACACCCCCACCAATCCCTTGGCCCACTTCCTCCAGCACATCAGCCCATGGCCCCCTCTCCATCTGTGACCTGGGAACTTAATGCCCGCTGTGTCATAGCAGGAAGGAATAACTGCATTTTTTTTTAAATAGTTAAATGTATTGGGGTGACATTGGTTGGCAAAAATTACATAGGTTCCAGATGTACAAATCTACATTACATTGTCTGTGCATTGCATTATGTGCTCACCACCCAGAGTCAGCTCTCTTTTCATCACCATATATTTGATGCCCCCTCCCTACCCCCCCATTCAGCCCCCAATCTCCCCCCCTCCCCCCTTACCCTCAGGTAACCACTAAACTATTGACTGTCTGTGAGTTTTTGTTTCTTTCTTCCTTTCACTTTTATATTCCACCTATAAGTGAGGTCATATGTTTCTTGGTCCTTTCAGTCTGACTTATTTCGCTTAATAAGATGGTTTCAGGGTCCATCCATGTTGTCACAAATGGCTGTGTTTCATCTTTTCTTATCGCTGAGTAGTATTCCATTATGTAAATGTACCACAAATTTTGAAGATGCAAAATGAGATCCAGTTTGACTGCCAACCAGCTGATCAATATGGTGATGAGTCCATTAACCCCTGGGCTTCTACAAGAAGAGACATGGTACTTCGCACCTCAGAGTCCCTGTGAGACTCCAGTGTATGTGAAAGTGTTGGCAAACTGTACATTCCTCTAATAGACACAAATTATTATCTCAAATGGGATAAAGTTAAATGTTCAGTTCATTCAAAGCGTTGTTCAGAGCCCCTTTCCTCAAACATGTGCTCTGTCTTCCTCCCTTTCCCTTGTCACCCTCAACATGTTAATATGTGTCTCCTCTGTAAATAAGGATACTGGCATAGTGATACCCACATTTAAACACTGTCGCACAGGCCCCTGTAGAAGGCTGACACACAACTTCTATTTTTATGTGTTTAGTGATAGATCCAAGTGTCACTCAACAACAACAGAGAAGGAGCCACTGTGCTGCCGTCTTTACTCCTTTTGCCCCTCCTCCGCCACCACTCAGATGCATCCGTGACAGGTTCCAGGCGGCTCCACCTGCTCACCACCTGCCAATATTCAGAGTTAAAAAAAAAAGACTCCAACACATGACTCTTCATATTCTTCAGTGTAAGTGTGGATGTTCAGAATGACAGTCTACATTCAGCTCTTCCACTGCCAGACCGCATGAAACCCGTTGCTCTCCTCTCTTGAAATGAGCTATCTCAGTATCAGATGTCTCTGCAAAGCAACTCTAGACCTCCTGAGATGGGAATGAAAAGATACCCTGATGCTCAATTGAGAGCACTGAGAAAATGCAAAGAACACAGGACATGGGGCTATGGTTTTATCCCCTCATTGAGCCAACAGATGCCACAGTCCCTCCCCTTTCTCACAAAATCCCAGAGGCTGAATCGGGCATGCAGTCAAGGACAACTAGGGGCAAAGGCTTCACCCATTGACAATCAGAGAGGCTCACCATTGTCTCAAAGCCCCCGGAAATGTGTCACACACAAGATCAAGCCCTACCCAGCAGCCAAGTGACATCCGAAGCTAGCAGTGCTTAGAGGCAGGAGGAGACATGAACACTTGCACAAACACTGTTGTTTTATTATTATCTGATATGCTGTATGTGATTGGCAAGTTTAGGTGTCTTTTAAATTTGATTGAGGTAGCTGGTCAGTGAATTGTAGCCAGCTATGAAATAAGACAATCATGGGTTCAAATTCCAGGTCTGTGGCTTTATGGCTCTGTGCTTTTTTACAGGTTATCATATTCTCCAAATCTGTTTCTTTATCTGTAAAGGATAGTATGAAAGTGTATTTGCACAATTCCTACACAGTGACTGGTTTATAGTAAGTTATAGCTATACTTATTAAGCCCTAATGCATACTGAACACCATTTTACGCACTTTCTAAGGTGACTCTAATTGTATTAGTAGTTTAAATGGCCTTTTTCTGTCTGAAACTTTACTTCTGTAATTGGATTTGCTCAAGTGAACAATATCAAGCCTACAAGAGTTTTCTATTTGTTGTCCCAGACATAAGTCTTAAAGAAAAGGCATTGACTTGTCGACTGATGGGTTTAGCCAGAAATATGCCATTGTGGAGAATTCAGTACAGTAATTTCAGCTAGAGTGGACTGAATAGACTATGGATGGAAAGGTCAGCCTGAGGGTGAAGCGGAGTCCTAGCTAGAGGCAGGCAGCATCGGCTGCTCTTCCCCCGGGCGTCAGTACGCCCTGAGCGACCCAGGACCTGGGCTTGCTGCTCAGGATGGGTGGAAAAGCAGCCCAGCGCAGCACCAGTGCTCTGGCTCAAAGCCTTTCCCCTGGGCTGGGCTCAGAGCACTGGTCCTGCCCTGGTTCCAGCTCTGCGGTGGCCATGGGGGTGGAGACGGGACCAGCCATTCCAGCGGTAGCATCAGCAGTGTGGTAGTGTTGACCGGAAGTGAGGGCAGCCAGCACAGTGCTTCTTTTCAAACCAAGAACACTTAGATGTATGTGGGTCTTCTCATTCTATGTTGACTCAACCAGAAACCACCAAAGCAGATAAGAAAAGTCAGACATGCACCTTCCAAGATGGAAAATTCCTTCCTTCTTCTAACTTCAGATTGGACTACATAAAGCCAACGGCAGACAAGAAATGTATACTTTTGGAACCTTGTGTAATCCAGACACTGGGTGATTTAAATTTTCTTTCAACCTTTACATTTTCATAATGCTATTATCTCAACTTTATGGGTGAGGATATTGAGTTTTAAGAATAGAAAGTAAGTAAAGTCACAGTACTAGGGACAGACCTACAGTCAAAATGATGTCTGTGTGACTCTAAAACCCTTTATAGGAAATAACTCTCACCATAATTAGTGTGAAGAATAGCATTCTACTATTTAAGAATTTCTTATTTGTCTTTACTGTCCATTGGGTCATGTTTAACCTTCTTCGTTTTATATGCAGTGTTTGCTACCTTACCTATAAAATCTTATTTGCCATTAACCTAACTACACACAAAAATAATTCTTATGAAAATAATTACAGATGCCAGGACAGCACATAGTACTAAATGGGTACTCAGAAATACTCACTGAATTCAATTTGACAATTAGAACTAGGGGAAAAAAAACTCCAAATATAATAATATTTGGGGTGAGAACTAAAGAGACTGAAAGATGTCCCAACAACAACTGGTCCCAAACCTTATAGAACTAAATGTTTCAGAGTTATATAGGGGAATAAGGGTCACATACAAAAGCACTGATGTACCACAAAATCCTGAGAAGGGACCGTACAGCTTCTCAGTGAACGTCTCCAGTGATGGAGGACATCCAAATGCCTGAGATTCCTATTCCAGTTCCCCAAACCTCCAACTGCTGTCAGAAAAATGAGGGTCCTCGTTGTTTGCCAGTACGTTATAATGCCACCTTCTCTGCCTACCTGCAAATGGCTGTGAGACCCCCCTTCCCTGGTAGACCAGCAGGAAGCTGACTAGCGTGTGAGTGGTGCTTGCTTCTTCCTGCTCCCCATGAGCATCAGCCTCCTCAGGTTTATGACGAAGTGTCCTTCCAGAGAAGAGGCAGATGTCCTGGGAACCAAAAGAATGACAAAGTATTAAAGCTCTCAGCAGAGGAAGGGAGCTGAAAAGCATCAACTTGGAAGAGGCCATAATGGTGACACAACCTTTGATCAGTTCTTCTTGAGAAAATAGAAGAGGAAAGGAATTGGGGGCTGAAGGAAAATCAAGCCCTCAAGCAGAATCAGAAGCTTTAAATGCCTTTCCAAGGGACTTAGTTATTGAAGTTTTTTGTGTGTGTTTTTCAGTTCTCGTGTTCGTGGATTTCTTTTTACATTTTAATTGGCCCCTTAGCTAACTGGCCAATCAGTGATGAAAAGGAGGACCAGGTGATCTTAGAGCCTTTTACCCTGTGACTATGTGGTGACCACATGACAGGGTCAGGCTTGCTAGTAATGGTGCAGATGACAGAATTTGTGGGTTGAGCCCTGTCATTCGTGTAAAGTCACTACTCAGAAATCCATTGGGGGGAAGATGGTGACTCTGGTCACCCAAAGCCCTGTGGATGAGGCATTCCACTAGCTTCCACCCTGTAGCCTGCAAGGGATGAGCTGATTTTACTCTAATACTGAGCTATTGCTCCATTTCTGGCAAAACAAAAGATCACTGAGTCAAACCAACTCTAAAGAAAGGATAAATTGTGGGAAACTTTGAGTAAAAATACATTTTGTGGAAAACTGGATCTTACTGCATTTGAACACATATGCTATCAGGATAATTTGCTAACAGAATGGTAAGGTGTTTTCTCTCTAAAAATAGACTCTTACCTAGATTTGATTAATAGACAAGGTTCAATTACAACTGAGTAGTGTTAGGCAATAAGAATTGGCCTCCCCACCCACCCGATCCCACACACAATCCTCTTTATATCCTCTGCTTCGTAAAACTCTTTTGTGTTTCATAAATACGTAGAAAATAAAGCTGTCCCCAGCCAGTTTTCAGGATCCATCTACTTCTCAACTGGTGTACTTCCTATGGGGAATGTTTTTCTGCTCCAGGAGAGTTTTCCTAATGAATACTAGTGGGTTTGTCCCACTTTCCATGTCCCACCCCCACCCCCACCCCGGTATTTCTCTTATTCCTCCCATTTATTTCACCACCTTCCCCTTCCATCTTCTTTTGTCAGAACTTATTTTCTCTAGCTGTCTCTGTTAGGCAGCATTTGTGCAGAGAGCGCTGAGGTTTCCATGTGAGGAGTGGGCATTGGGCACCCCCAGGCCCTGCATGCTGGGACTGCGTGCTCTCCAAGCCAGAGAGCGAGACGTGTGAGTGATGCGGGCCATGGTCCCTGCAGCACTTGTGCTAGGGGAGGCCTCTAGATAAAGGAAGGAACAAACTTGGGGTTAGGGAAGGCAAAAAGAACAAAGAAAAAGAAAAGACTAAGCTAAAAAAAAGCAACAAAAAACATGGCAGAGAGAACGCAGGGAGTGAATTGGACAGCCCCGTGTATGTAGGCCGCTGGTCCCTGCTGGAAATGCCCTCAGGTGGCCAGAACTGGGTCATAAGTGTAATGAGCTGGGCAGCCTGACATCTGGACTCTTCAGCCCACCTGGGTGCGACAACTTGAGAGCCTTGGAGCTGAGAGGTAAATGAGGGATTTTCTTTGCTTCTTGTCTCCTTCCTCAAACGTAGCCATATATTTCCCAACATGGGTCACAGCCTACCCTTTGGGACTAATCAGAAATAAGCAGAGGAAACTACCATCCAGACTGGGTCCCTCACCCGCTCCTGACTGCATATTTTCTTCTAGGCCTCTAGTGATTGAGGAGAAAACTTCCTGTAACCCCTGCCCACACTCACAACTTACAAGTTGCTCATACCTTACAAATTTCTAATTAACACCACCATAGGCCTTTGAATTGGATGAGTCAGATACTGTTCATTTCTAATAACTTAATTCCTCTAACAAGAGCTAACATTTTGGCAAAGACTATCTGGCTTCAAGAAAACTGGGCAGGAGCAACGCAGTTTGTCCAAAACATGGTGACTATTGTGTAACTTCCCCCAAGCCCCTTTGATGCTGGGAATGTGTTAGGATGCGTTAGTCATTATCAAACACATAAGGCATCCACATTTTCTGATCCTCAAAAAAGGACACATTGGTCTAGCAATAAGAAAGAACATTTGCTAATGGACAAATGATACTCATCTGACTTGTGCTTCTTAGAGGGTTTACCACCTATCTTTACTATCCTCTCCAGGCTTTATTAACAAATTCTAGGTTGAAAATAACTGTTTCTGTGTATTCAGTTTCTCTTGTCAAGTTTTTCCCTTTATCCCTCCAGCCTTACACTTCGGAAATAGCATTACTCTGTGAAAGTTGAAGACAAGAAAGTCTGAGTGCTACATTGTCCCAAATGCTACACCAAATGGTATTCACTCAAAACAGAAAAATAGGACAAAACACATACTATTAATAATTCTGTCCAATCTGCTTCAGCTTCTCAAAAGGAGTAGAAGACAAAACTGCAGGTGAAGAGGCTGGACCTCAGGGTGTCCAAGCGTCCTCGGTTAGTTTGGGGAACTAGAAGAGAATGTTTCCACTTTAAGGAAATTCATGCAAGGAGTCTTGGATCACTCTAGAAAAGCAACTGTGGACTGGTTTGAATGTGACACTTCTGAGATTCTAAGATTCTCATTCTTTTCAACATTCCGCGCATCCTACTGTCTCCTGTTTCTCAGCAGATCTCGGTTATAGCCTGACGGTCTGTGTTTTTAATAACTCCGCGGATGATTTCAGTGTTACTTGCCATGAACCACATTCTGAACAGTAAGAACCTACATAACCAAGATACGAATGCATAAGGTCCATACGAGGATATGTGTGCTTTCAGAGAGTGTCTCAAAGCACATCCTTGTCTCAAGAACTGAAGGGTGGCTCTCTGATGATGAAGAGTAGAGAGCAGACAAAACTTGATTTTTAATATATTATTTATTTATTTATTTATTTATTTATTTATTTATTTTTGACAGAGAGAGAGAGAGAGAGAGAGATACAGAGACAGAGACAGAGAGAACTGAACTGGGCGAGCTCCCAGTTCAGCACATGGTTCCGCACGGGCCGGGGCCAGGACTCGATCCTCGGTCCTTGGCGCTGCAAAGTGAGCGCTTAACCCACTGAGCCATCCCGGCTTCCCCTACAAAAACTTGATTTTTATCACAGATTTATTTCTATTGTTTTTGAAAGAGAGAAAGAGACAGAGACAGAGAGAAGGGGGAGGGCTCAGAACAATCTCCATAGTTCTATGTCATTGGTTTTCTACATAATTTCTTTCCACAGGTGGGTGCGGGGCTGCACAGGGAAAGAACCAGGCTAGGGGCCTCCCACATGGAGTTCGCTCTGGTGAGAACCGAACTGGGGCACATCCCCATGCAGTATATGGGTCCACGTGGGCCAGGCCAGGGATTCAATCCCTGAACCCCGCAGCTACAAGATGAGCACTCAACTTGAGCCATCCCAGCAGCCCCCAACAGATGATATTTGGTGCCAAAGAACATGAGTTTACACACAGGATTTGACATTTGCTATCTGAGTGACAATGGGCTAGTCAATTGATATTTCGATGCTTAATTTTCCCATCTATAAAACCTGAATTAAAATAGCACCAACTTCTTCTGGCAGCTGTGAAAATCAAAAGGTATAATGTGTGATAAAGCCTTAAAGTATGAATCATGTATTAATACAGGTAACCTCAGCAGGCTACTGCAAGAGAGAATTTGAGGCAAAGGGACCTTTCTGGGGCTCATCAGATCATAGCAGATTGTGTGCTCATTCTGTCACTTTAACAGGCAGTGCAGGAGAATGTGCAAAAACAGACGTCATAGTTAGACCCGCTGATTTAAGCAGGGGACTTTGTTTTAATCAATCATACAGTGGTTATGGAGTCATTTGATATGTGTTTTTATCTTGTACATATGCTTCCTGAGTTGTCTCAGGCCCCATAGCTTCAGCATAACTAAGATAAATCGTTGAGCAAAAATTCTTACATCTGTTTATTGTCTCACTGTCTCTGATTCCTTTTATTATTATGGTTTTTCTAGAAGCAGGTTAGAAACACTTACTTGTCCCAAGAGGAGGACTAGCATGCTTGGTGTATAAAATACCCAGCTGCTTGGGACTGCAAGAGACTCCTGATGGTCTTTGCATGACTTCCCAATAAAAGGAAAGGGGAAGCCACTTACTCCAGGATAACCAGGACACAGTGGATGCCACTCCTGTGTCCACCTTGAAAAAACACAAGGATTACCTTAAAATGACCGGTATGATGTTGAGGATAGCTTAGTCACCTGCTACTAAGATCTGTCCCTTCCTGCTACTATTAGTGGACTTAAGTTTTTAAGGAACAAAAATACTTCCAGAATGTGGTGTTCAGAGCCATGCAAGATCAAATTCAGGATTTCTCCATGACAGGAAATAGAATTGGTAGGCAAAATCAGACTCAATCCCCAAGGCAAATGGGATAAAATATCAGGAGAATACAAATGTCCAGTATCAGAGAGTTTACAAGAAGATAACAAGAGGAGAAGGTGGAAGTTCCCAAACACATAGCTGACAAAATCTAATCAAGGATCAGTCCCTAGGGAAGTAGGTGAGGTAACAGAAGATGGCAAGAAGGAAGCAGGCACCAAGCCCTCTGATAATTCTGTTGACTCTTCCCTCAATTTAGGGCTATTTGCATGCGGTCAGCACTAGCCCACTGCTTTTGCTACTGGGCATCTTATAGGCACCACCCTCCCTCCACATGAGAGACATATCACCTTGCCAGACACCCAGTGTGTCATGCCCCTGCACATTTTCTGTCCACTGATATTGTAAGTTATTGGAAAGTAGACCTTTTCTACCCTTCAGTTGTATGCCCAGAACACAGGTGCAATAAGTTACACATGAACAAAAAATTGTGATAAAGCCTTATGTCTAATGCATTTGGAGTGAAAAAGGGTCACCCTCATTTGGGGACCTAGTTGCACCCATCATGTTCAGCTTTCCTGAACCTGTATAGAAACACAGTTGCTATCAGCAAAATAAATGGGATGTTGTGCTACCAAGTCCTCTCCCAAAAAGCAAAGAATTTAACTGTGACCTTGAACAGATTCCAAGACTAGACTGTTGGGCTGTTCAGGCACTGGGATTTGGACAGAAGATTGTCCCATGTCAGAACGCATTCTTCCTGGCAGTAGGAAGTCCCACTTTCTGGCTTCAGGTTGATCAGAGAATTTCTCAACTGTAAACTTCTAGCTGGAAATGAGTTTTCCTCTTGCCAGTCTGTATTATGATAAATACTTTCCCTGCCCCTGAGCCTGCTTGCTGGCCGGAGGGCCTTCATCCCATTGGTAACGTGGGTGACCCCATTTTGATATTTGGCACAACTTGATCTTATCTCTAGTTGTCTTTATTTATCTGTTCCCACTAGATTTGTGCTCTCTTGGATTTGAATGGCGTCTTTAAGGGGGAAAACAAGGAGTTTGCAATTGTTTCCCCAGCAATGTGCACTTTGGCACTTAATTAAGAATTAATGGTGTGCTAACTGCTCACTGTAGCCATTTTTGGGCAAATCTAAAGGGACTTTCTGCACTTATGACCGACATGCTTTTTATAGGGTGCATGAGAATTTGATCTGTAAAAGGGAGAGAAAAGTCCACCTCCTGAAAGAAAAGCACTAATTAGCAGCAAAATCGAACTGCTTTTCTCCAGCAGGGTCTGCCTTTGCAAGTGCCCACCATGGTGAGTTTCTGCACATACTACTTGTCTCACTGCAATTTCCTTTAGCAGAGTTGGGTTTCAATTAGCCACACCAATGAAGGGTGCACTAGCACACATAATAACCTCTTTACTTTGTACAGAGCTTTGGAGTTTATGAAACCTTTCCCACTTGCTCTGCATAGACATAATTGTATTCAACAATTATAAGCCCCATTTCATAGATGGAAAATTTTAAGTTCAGTGACATTAAAGATATGTCCAAGGTCACATAATAAGTAAGAAGTGGGGGTTGAGAGAATTTGGGTTCCATGGTTGGTAATCCATCATTTATTTTCTACGGCACTGAAAACAGTGTGGATGATGCTGTTGGCCTGAGTTCACAACAATGCCCTTTTAATCTGCACCCATAGCTTTCATGTACTCATTCGCTTTTTTCAACAGGGCCTTACTGAACAACATTATGTATATAGTATATGTTAAGTGTTCTTGGAGGCAAAGGAAATGCAAGATGGGATTCTCAAAATATTCTTAAACGCATGGCAGACATGCATAAACTTTCAATGTTAATGTTAGGCAAAACCCCAGTCCTCAAGGGGAGAGCTACTTCCGGTTCATCATTTGGTTCATCCTTCCTTACTTCCTAATGGTGCTCATCTAGCCAGAAGGGTCTGAGGACTATTGGCAAGAGGTGATCAGCAGTGCGTTGTCTCCTTGCAATCTCTGTTCTTTATTTTCTTCACAGTACTTATTACTAGTGTTAATATAGTGCTTCATATTTGTTCTTTCTCTGTGTCCACCGCTGGAACGTAAACACCATGAGGATGGGGCACTTTGTCAGATTCATCCACTGATATATTTCAAGCACAGAGAGCAGTGTCTGACTTCTATTAATTACATGGCCAGAAATTGAATGGTATCATTGAGAGCTGGCTAGGAAAGTATAAGATTGGAGTGTGCATTTTTTTGCTTCCTTGGTTTTGAAAGCCATAAACTGTGTTTGGATGCTCTACACATTTGCCTGTCTAAAGAGAGAAGTAGCCTCATTCACTGAAGCAAAACCTTCTTTGGAAGTTTCTTCCCAAGTATTCTGGGACAGTTTGAAGAAGAAAGAGTGTTTATATAGACCTATAACCCTGTCCCTCTCTCCATGGTATGACTCCACTAACCTCCTGTCTTAGGTGGACCACAGGCTATAGGGAAAGTCAGAGAATAATAGTCTTCACTCCCAGAAGTGCCTTTGTGTGGGTTTACACAGCCTCAGGTAGCAAATGTTTAACCAGTTCAAGTGTATCTGAGAATGTCGGTGTCTCACCAAAAAGCCTGGGACCCTGGGCCATTTTCCAGTCTGTGACAAAAGTATATTCCCAGATTCTTCCTAGGATAGGATGAGGGATTGAGATAGGGGAGGAAGAGGCCTCAGCTTCCTACTGTGAGGATATGAGTGGCCGAAGCTGGATCTGTCCTCATTAGCACCCAATGGGTAGGGGAGGTCAGCAAGTACACAGAAGACTTTGGCTCACAGCCCAGTCTAAGAAGTTCCCTGAGATGGTCTTAATAAAACTCCTGGGAGGGGCTGGGAAAGTTAAGTAGGGTGTTAAAAGTAGTTTGACTACAGCAAATCATAAGCATTTGGAGAGTATTAAATACTTTTAAATTCTACTTGTTTTACCAAGGGAGGTGTCCTACTTACAGGGCTTTACCATAGAAAGCTGTTTGTCCTTGAGAGAAGTTAGGACATTCAGAGTGGTACTGTTTCACATGACAGTGGTATGTGGCATGTGGTTCCAGATCGACGCTGTCCCGTTTGATAGCTACTAATCACATATGGCTATTGAGCACTTGAAATGTAGCACAGGACTAAAAATACATTATTTTATTTTATTTTTTTATTTTTTTTTAAGATTTATTTTATTGTTTTTGGCAGAGAGAGACAGAGAGAAGGGGCAGGGCCCAGAGCAGTCTCCAAAGTTGTACATCTTCAGTTTTTGACACAGTTTCATTCCAAACAGGTGGGCGCAAGACAGGAACCAGGTAGGGGGCCTCCTGCATGAGAGGCATGCTTCCTGGGTGGGAGCCAAACTGGGGACCTCCCACTTTGGCAGCTCACCCTGGTGGGAACCGAACTGAAGTGGGAAGCACACCCCAGTTCAGCATATGGGTCGGCACAGGCTGGGCCGGGATGGGGACTCAATCCTTAGCTCCTGGGGTTGCAATGCAAGCGCTCAACCCACTGAGTCATCCCAGCTTTCCTATTTTTAAAAAAATATACATTTTTTAAAGATTTATCTTACTGTTTGAGAGAAGGTGATAGAGAGAGAAAGAGAAAGAGAGAGAGATAGAAAGGGGAGGGCCCAGAGCAGTCTCCATTATTGTGCATCATTCGTTGTGACATGATTTCATTCCACACAGGTGGTCGTGGGGCCGTGTGGGACGAGAACCAAATCAGGACTCCTTCTGGGGAGGCAAGAACCTTCGCCACCATCCCGGTGGTTATCAGTTTCACTGCAGTTCAGCATGTGGGTTTGCATGGGCCAAGGCTGGGAATCAAACTCCAGACTTTGTGATTGTGAGGCAAGCACTCAACCTCTGAGATATCCCAGCATTTCACTAAATTCTTAATATTATTTAATGAAAACTAATTTTAATCTAGAAATGGATACTTAAGCCGGGATGGCTCAGCGGGTTAAGTGCTTGCTTTGAAGCCCCAAGGACCGAGGATCAAATCCCGGCTCTGGCCCAGTCGGACCCACATGCTGAACTGGGGTGTGCTTCCCAAATGCGGTGAGGTCCACAGTTCAGTTCAAAAAAAGAGAAAGAAAGAAAGAAAGAAGGAAGGAAGGAAGAAAAGAAAGAAGGAAGGAAAGAAAGAAAATAAATAAATAAATGGATAATTGCTTCAGTTATTGAAAAAAATTTAGAGGACATTTGGAACAACATGGCTATATTTTAACAATACATAAGTCAATCAAGATTTTTGTGTGTAACAACTGATTAGGAGCTTAGTTTGTGTTTTTAAGCCTCCTTTAAATTAATATGCTAGTGGTTATGAATTCTGACTTCTAAATAACCAGTTTAGAATAAACTTTTGGAACCACACCTGTTTCTAAGTTGAGAACTGCTTACATAACAAAGCATTTATTGCTAAATGATCAATTTGATACACCTGTCATAACTGCTAAACTATCCAGACATGGTCCACTTAATCCAGTCAACATAATGTCAGAATTGGATTGAAGAAATTGGATCAATGGACCTCAACCATAGACCTACAAGTGGTCATTCTGGATAGTTGTAGAAAATCAACCAGCCCAGTTGTCAGAAAAAAATAACATTGGCAAACAAATTATTTTATCAGTCATCCTTGTTTTTAGTGGGAAATGGCATGATTTCAATTTAGAAAGAGATATGGCCCACTAACCTCATGGTGACCAATACTTAAAAAATGACAAATGTGTTAGATCACAAAAATGATCAAATGGAAGAGTTCAACTAAATGTACTTTTTTAACTTAAAAAGGTATGTATATAACTTTGTTTAAAACAATAATAGTAATGATGTACTAGGTGATTATAACAATGTCATGAAGGATGAGAAGGAGGAATTGGAATATTCTGTCATAAGGTATGACACTATATATGAAATGGTACTCTGATATTTTAAGCTGAACTTAAATTAGTTATAAATGCATTTTATAAACTATGGGAAAACTACTAATTTTTAAGATATGTAATTTATATACTAGAGAGGAGATAAAATAGAATTATATCACTGCTCAAAACCAGAGAAGGCAAGAATAAAGGAGAAAACAAGAAACACCACATGTAATGGATAGAAAACATTTACAAATATGGTAGATATAAATTCAACTACCGGTATATTAATAATCATTTACATGTGAATGGTTTAATTACACCAATTAAAAAACAGGTCATCAATGTGGAATAAAAAAACAAGACCCCACTAACTGTTAATATAAAACTCACTTTAAATGAAAGGATTCATGTTGGCTAAAAGTAAAAGAAAGAAGCAACCCAAGTGTCCATCAATAGACAAATACATTTTTTAACAGAATAGTATATACAGACAGTAGCATATAATTCAGCCTTTAAAAGTAAAGAAATTCTGTCCTCTGCTACAACATGGATGAAACAACATTATGCTAAGTGAAATAGTCTAGTTACAAAAGGACAAATATAGTATGAGTCCACTTATGTGAGGTACCTAGAATTTTCTAATTCATAGAGGCAGAAAGTAGAGTAATGGTGTGCAGGATTGGGCTGAGGAAGAAATTCAGAGTTGGTGTCTAATGGGTACAAAGTTTCAGTTGGGAAAAATGAAAAAAAGTTCTATAGACAGATGGTGGTGATGTTTGTAAACAATGTAAATGTACTTAATTCTACAGAATTGTACAATTAAAATGGTAAGTTTTATGCTATATGTATCTTACCACAATTAAAAAAAAAATAGCCAAAAAATACATAAATAAAATGGTGGAGGAAGGTGTAACATGCTAACACTAAAAAAAAAAAAAAAAAAATCTGAGGTAGCTATATTAATTTCAGACAAAGCTAACTTCAGAAAAAGAGAGATTACCAGAGATCAAGAGGGGCATTACACAATGATATTGGGGTCAATTCTCCAAGAAGACATATAATCCTAAACAGGTGGTAAAAACTGATAAAATTGAAATAGAAAATTCTACTATTATAGTTGCATATTCAAACATCCCTGTCAGTAACTTATAAATCAGGAAGGCAGAAAATCAGTAAGGACATAGATGACTTGAATAATACTATCAGTCAATTTGATTTAATTGACATTTATAGAAAATTCTATCCAACAGTAGCAGAATACATATTCTTCTTAAGCTCGCATGGAATGGTTACCAAGGTAAACCCCATTCTGGGTCATAAAACTCACCTTAACAAATTTAAAAGAACAGAAAATATGAAGTCAAGTGGTGCCTCGGTACTCATCATTAATTGGTTCTGTGAGGTGTGCCAAGTACCAAACAAACTACAAGTACCAGGACAAAATTTTCACTTTAAAATATGTCAAGTACCAAATTCAAGGACTTTCAAAGCAGTCGAGTACCAAGGTACGACTGTATGTTAAGTATATTCTTAGAATAAACAGGAATTAAACTAGAAATCAATAACAGAAAGATAGCTGGAAAACATTTGGAAATTAAACATTATTCTAGATAACCCATAGGCCAAAAACGTTACAAAAGAGGGGATGCTGGAATACTAGCTCAGTGGTTGAGTGCCTGCCTCGCAATCATGAAATCCGGGTTTCAATTCATAGCCCTGGCCCATGCGAACCCCATATGGTGAACTGCGGCACAACTGGTAACTGCCAGTATGGCACTGTGGTGAAGGTTCTCTCCTCCCACGTGGGAGGCCCCAGGTTAGGCTCTTGCCCGGTGTGGCCTCACATCCACGTGTGTGAAATAAAACTATGTCACAACTAATGATGTACAACTATGGAGACTGTGCTGGTCCCTCCCACTTCCTCTCTCTTTCTCTCTCCTTCTCTCAAACACTAAAATAAACCTTTCTTTAACGTTTCAAAAGAAATTCAACATATTTTGAACTAAACTAAAATGAAAATCAACCTACCAAGATTTGTGAGATGTAGCAAAAGCAGTGCTTAGAGGGAAAGTCATAGCATTAACTATACATAAATATTCATAAATGGTCATTAGGAAGGAGGAATCTAAGGAGACATGACTACTAAATGTGGTGTGGTATCCTAAATGAGATATTAGACCAGAAAAGGAGCATCAGATATAAACTAAGAAATTTTAAATCAAGTATGAAATTTAGTTAATAGTAAAAATAATATATCAAGATTGGTTTACTAGTTGTGACAAATACAAGGGTTGTCTGGAAAAAAATCCCTCCAGATCTACTTGTCATCCATCTCTATTCTGTCCTGTGCCCTTGGCTTCTGGCTCCCCGTTGTGTTCAGTCAATAGTAGGAGATAGTGAGATATCAAGCAGGAAGTCGGGGCATGAAGAATGAGGCAGGAGCATTTACTTCTCTGGCTACTTCCTTGTAGGACAATGCTCAATAGTTAGTCTTTCTATATAACTCTCTCTCCAGATTCCTATGACAGATTGCTCTCTTGACCTTTATGCACTTACAACTTCTTTTTGTCACTAGCTGAGGGTGCTGCATCGTCCCTTGTTGATTTCCCTAAGCTTCACCCTGCTCTTTGTAAATAATCCCTTCATTAAACTTTCTTCAATAATCAAGCTTATGTGTGGCATCTGACACCTGCTGAAACCTGTGCATAAACCCCAAACTTCCTGACTCAACAACGCAGTGAAAAGATGAGCAACACCTTTAACTTCTATGAGTCTCCGTTTTTTCATCTATAAACCTGGAATAACATTTCCCAAAGAAATAATATGAAGATCATAAGATAAACTGACAAATATTTTATATCACTTTTTATATATGAATATAGCAGCAGTTGCTCGTATTGTGCAATCTTTTTTAGAAGGACACAATGTTAGTGCTCTTCACAGAACATTCCAGAGAAGCAAGGGTGGACTGATGAAGGAAGAAGGTAAGGCAGTAGAGGAATGCAAGCTATGTCCAACATAACTCCAGGGAGTGGAGGAAGAGGGCCAACCTCTGCTTGGGAAATTCCCCTGCTGTCATGCAAGCAGAGAAAAGATCACGGTCAGAATCTGGTTGCCTTTTTGTTTTCAAACTCTGAAGGTCGTAGTCAAAGACAAGACTGATTCATCTTTGTATAACAGATTTTAATTTGCAAAATATAATACCTTATCTTTTTGTACTTGATTTACTCAACAACAATTCAAAGTAAATATTTTCAAACTCATTCATAAGTGGAAAGAGTTTCCAAGAGCTCATATGACCTTCCTAAGGTTACTCAGCTAGTGACTGGCTAGCTAGCACTTTGCAGTGAGACTGGCATTTCTGTGTAGAAGATACCTGAAGAGCTGTAAAGGAAACAGGAGGTCAGGAACGTGGGGTAGGTCACACAGTGGCAGTGGCATTGCAGGAGAATGGGAGGGTCAGATATCTATGAAGGTAACAGTTTGACCACTAAGTGCGGTTAGGAAGATAGCAACATTTCATCCCTTTATGCTGGTGCCTATGGTTTGAAAAGAGCTCAGGGCTAAAGCAGACCCAGGATTCTTACAAGTTCTGCCAGATGAAAAAACTTAGAATTTTGATCTTCATCTTGGGAACACTGTTTCCAATGAAAGGCTTGATACAACTCGGAGCCATAAATACCCACTAGGAACATTTCAGAAGCCTTCTGCCTGGAGTGTCAAGTGTTCGTTAACATCCAGGTGCCCTCATTTGCTTTATCAGCAAATAAAGTTTCTCACGGTTGGGCTTCTCGAATGCCGGGCTCCTCTGTATATCATTTTTCCATTTGCAGTAACTTGAGACAGACAACTTTTTGTCACACCCAGAGGGTTTCTTTTTGCTTCAATTATATAATAGGTTTCCTGGCATTTTTGTCCCCAAATGTAGGTTAAAAAGTGCTTGCTAAAATTAACTTCTGTTATTCTGCACTCACAGGGCTTTCTGCGGGGAGGGCTGTCCACTTAAAATAGCTTCTAAGGGAACCTGTTCAGGACTCTTGTAACTTTAGGTTTTATTAAATGACACACTGCTGAACTGGTTTTCCTTGATGTGTAACTGAATCTCATTTGATCGGGGAAAAAAAAATGTTCCCCACGTCACCGGTGAAGTAATGGGGCTCCGTGGCAATGCTGTAGTGTAGTTTTCGCAATCTGAACTGGGGTGAAAGCTGAGTGGGAAGCATGATGAATGAATGAACAGGACAGCTTGGTCGAGACAGTTCGACTCAGGCTAAAGGGCACTCAGGGATTTTGACTTCTGGTGGCCAGCTGTGTATCTTGGAAAAGACAGAAAGAAAGCACAAATCACAGGACTGTCTTTCCCTCTGATAAGAACTAGACAGTTGCAATGTGCAGGCTTACAATGATACACACACACTCCTACACACAGAGACGAAACACATGTTATTCTTTGCCTAGTCACAGAATGGGTGTCTAAGTATAGTCTATAGCGATTGTTCTCATGTGAGATGTTCACATATTTACATATACAAATATATAGAAATATCTGTATGAATATATAAATATACATATGGAGGGGTGCTGGTGCAGACGACAGTGGTTCTCAGCACATGGAACCCCTCGGGTCTTAAGTTACAGGACATATGAACAGATTAAAAATGAGGGCTCAATGTTCCATGTGATCGTGACAAGATTCTACCTTTCTTTCACTCTCCTGCTCCAGAACTACTGCCCACAGCTTCACCACCACCATAGCTCCTGGGGACCATCAAGGTGACACTTTTATTTCTGTTTCTAGAAGTCTCTGCAAGACCCTACCATTCATCACCCCCGTAGTCTGATACCAAAATTCATACCCTGATATTCCTTACTGGCCTCCATTTCCAACTGCCTATTTCCTAATGCCTTTCTTTTGTGCCTTCTGGAACTTTTGATCCCTCATCACCAGATTTCCTTCTGTTCCCAAACTGTTCTCAAAACATCCTCTTGTCCATACTCTCACTTAAACCCAGCTCTCCCCTGAGGACCCTGCCTGCCCTGGGGCCCCCTTCCACTGTAGCAGTTTTCCTCCCCTTCCCTTCCTCCCCCAATATCACCAGCTGGGACACACGTTCCTGTCACTCGTCCTGCTGCTCCCAGACCATTGTACTGTCTCTCCTCCCTTTACACTAAGGGAGGCAATCTGTGCCATCAGAGTATGCCACCAGCTAAGCCTCCTTGCTACAGTCATCTGCAGATGCCTTGGTTATTGGCGAACTACCACCTCCTATTTTTCCAGCTCATTTCCCCTTAACACTTCTAACAATCAGTCAGACCACCTTTTAAATGTCCTTCCCTCCATGTTCTTGCACCCCACCCCAAAAGACCTAACTTAAATTCTATCACCCTTTTTTTTCTTTGCACTTTATTTTGACATTAAATATTGTTTTACATTGATTTCAGGTGTACAGCATAGTGGTTAGACATTCATGTAACTTAGGAGTGATCCCCCTGACTAGTCTAGTACCCACCTGTCACAGTGCATAGTTTTGTTTTTTGTTTTTTTTAATATATTTATTTATTTTTGACAGAGAGAGAGAGAGATATACAGAGACAGAGACAGAGAGAGAACTGAACTGGAGGAGCCCCCAGTTCAGCATATGGTTCCGCACGGGCCGGGGCCAGGATTCAATCCCCGGTCCCCGGTGCTACAAAGTGAGCACTTAACCCACTGAGCCACCCTGGCTTCCCCAGTGCATAGTTTTTACCATACTTTTTACTATAATCTCTGTTTTACTTTCCATCCCTGTGACTACCAGTTTGTACTCCTTAATCCCTTCACCTTTTTTACTCACTCCCTCCCATCTGGCAACCATCAAAATGTTCTCTGTATCTGTGAGTTTGTTTCTATTTTGTTTGGTTGTTTTTTTTTGTTCTTTAGATTCCACATATAAGCAAAATCACATTGCATCCATCTTAGCTGTCTGACATAGTCCACTCAGTGCAATATCCTCCAGGTTCAGTCATGCTGCCACAAAAGACAAGAACCGATTCCCATTCGTGGCCAAGCAATAGTCCCTTGTATATCTGTACCACCTCCTCTGTATTTACTCATTCATCAATGAACTCCCTGGCTGCCTCCACATTTTGGCCATTGTAAACAGCGCTGCAATGAACATATAAATGCACTTGTCCCCTCAAAGTATCGTTCCTGGTTTCTTCAGATAAATACCCAGAAGTGGGATTACTGGAGCCTTCTTTGTCTCTTGGTGTTGCCTTTGTTTTAAAGTTTATTTTGTCTGGTATAAGTATTGCAACCCAGCTTTTTGTTGTCGTTGATTCCATTTTCATAAAATATCTTTTTCCATCCCTTTACTTTTATTCTGCGTGCCTTTCAGCCTGAAGTCTCTTATACACAGCACATGTAAGGATCTTGTTCCATTCAGCCCTCCTATGTTTTTTGAGTGGAACATGTAATCCATTTACATTTAAAGTAATTGTTGATACATACGTAGCTATTGTCATTTTATTCTTCATATGTTTTATCTTTCTTTTTTCTTTTATTCTTTCTTTGTTTATTTCTTTATTATTATTATTATTATTATTATTATTTTGTCTTGAGTTCTACTAGGATTTCTTGTTATTATGGTTTGGTGGTGATAAACTCCTTTAACTTTTTCTTGTTTGGGAAGCACTTTATTGGTCCTTCGATTCTAAATTGTAGCTTTGCTTGGTAGAGTAATCTTAATTGTAGGTTCTTGTTTTTCTTCACATTGAATATTTTATGCCATGCTCTTCTGGCCTGCAAAGTTTCTGCTAAGAAATCAGCTGATAGTTTTAAGGGAGATCTCTTGTAGGTAACTAATTGCTTTTCTCTTGCTGCTTTTAGGATTCTCTGTCTTTAACCTTTGGCTGTTTAATTATGATGTGTCTTGGTGTGGACTGATTTGGGTTCATCTTGTTTGGGACTCTCTATGCTTTCTGGGCTTGTATGTCTACTTCCTTCACCAGGTTAGGGAAGCTTTCAGTCATTATTTTTTAATATGTTTTCAGTTACTTGCTCTCTTCTCCTTCTGATACTCCTATGCTGCAAATGTTGGTACATTTGATGTTGTCCCAGAGTCCCCTTAAACTATCCTCATTTGGGGGGATTGTTTTTTCTTTTTGCTGTTCTGATTGGGTTTTTTTCTGCTAGCTTGTTGTCTAAGTTACTGATTCAGTCTTCCGTTTCATCTCATTTACTGTTGATTTCCTCTAATGTGTTCTTCATTTCAGTTATTGTATTTTTTATTTCTGATTGGTTCTTTTTTATGTTTTCTATCTATCTCTTTGAAATTCTCCATAAGATCACTGAGCACTCTTATAGCCAGTGTTTGGAACTCTGCATCTGGTAGATTGCTTGTCTCTATTCTGTTTAGTTTGTTGTTGTTGTTGTTTCTGGAACCTTGTTTAGCTCTTTTATTTAGGACATGTTTCTTTGTTTCCCCATTTTAGCTTCCTCTTTGTGTTTGTTTCTATGTATTAGGTAGAGCTGCTATGTCTCCCAGTCTTCATAGAGGGACCCCCTGGTGCAGCTTCCCTAGTCACCAGAGCCAGGAGCTTCAGGTGTGTCCCTTGTGTAGGTTGTATGTGCACTCCTGTTGTAGATGAACCTTGGCTGCGGTTTGCACATCAGTGGGAGGGATTGGCCCTGGGGCTGACTTGTAGTGAGGATTAGTCATGACTGCAATGGAGGAGCTATGATACAAGGGCTGAGCCTGCAGAGCAGGGTTTGCTTTAGTGGGGCTCTGGTGCCTGCCCAGTCTGCCCTTCGGGTGTGTCATCCTTGTAGCACCAGGTGATGCTCCAGTTTATCTGGCTTAGTAAGAAGTGGCCTCTTGGTGTGTTAGCCTGGGGCCTGCTGCAAGCCAAATTCAGCCACAGCCTGTGCTTTGCCCAGGGTCACCTGGTATGAGTCACAAAGCAATCTGCAGATGGCTGCCACCCACATTGGGCATGGAAGTATCTCAAGAGGCCAATCTGTAGACTGAGGCTGGCTGTCACTGGTGCCAGGCTTAGAGTTGCTCAACCAAAGGTGTGAGACACTCTGAAACCAAATGCTGCTTGTTCAGGTTTTGTGAACCTTTGAGATATTTGAGTAAAGTCCAGGACATGAGCTAACACGGGTTGTTTGAGAAAAGCCACTAGAAGCAGCGTAGGTGTGCCTGAAAGATGGGCAGCGGCCTGCTCTCAGGGGACTGCTAGGGCAGAGTGATTAAAAGGTGATAACCGGTTTGATGGAGACTCAGTGTGGCACACAGGGAAGGAGAGGGCTCAACAAAGAAACAATAGCTTCTACCAGCTCCTCCATTTGTCAGGGAGAAAGCTGCCCCTGCAGCCCATGCCCTGAACTCAGACAATTCAGTTCTTCCTTGTATGTCCCTGGAGCCTGTCACGTTGCTTCCACAGCAGTGGAGCTCAGAGCAAGTGAGCCCATCATCAAGGAAGTCCATGCCAGGGCCCTTTAAGAGAAGCGCCTGGGACAGCAGCCATCCTCCTGCTCACTGAGCCACCATCTCCGCTGGTGTTCCCAGCCAGAAGTTCTAAGGGTTTCTCTCCACAGCTCTAGAACTCTGGGCTGGGGAGCCTGGTATGGGGCTGGGATCCCTTGTTCCTCTGGGGGAACTTCCACAGATGAGATATTTCTCCCAAATTTTAATGGTCACACATGGGTGTGGGGCCAGCATCTCATGTCTCTGTCCCTCCTACCAGTCTCATGGTGGCTGTTTCTCTATGTCCATGGTTGTAGGGCTTTGGTTCAGCTAGACTTCAGGTGATTCTCAGTGGTTGTTCTGTGGTTTAGTTGTAATTGGTGTGGTCCTGAGAGAAGGTGGGAACAGCGTTTACCTACTACACCATCTTGACTGCAAATCTGTCACCCATTACTTTTTAAATCAGGGCTGGGCAAGATGTCCATCCTGGTCTACTGGTGAACCACCAAGAAATTTTGAGGTGACCACCTGAATAATAAAGTATATACCGTATTTTCCGGCGTATAAGACGACCGGGCATATAAGACAACCCCTAATTTTACAGTTAAAACATAGGTTTAGGCCTATATTCGCTGTATAAGACTACAGCCTCGGAAGTGGGGGGTAGTCTTATACAGTGAATATAGGCCTAAACCTATGTTTTAACTGTAAAATTAGGGGGTCGTCTTATACGCCCGGTCGTCTTATACGCCAGAAAATACGGTAGCTAGTGGACTGCGACCCTGGGAGAAAATGAGAAGTAGCTCTCTTGCTCTGAACAAATCTGGCCAGGCCTGTTTTAAATCATAGCACTTCATATACCCTCCTCTCCATTGTCCCTCCCTTTCTATTAGACTTAGCTTGAAAAAAAATTCCAAGCTAATTACAGGCAACTCTCTCTACGATGCACCTGCACTTGCCCAGGAAAACTCCAAACCACCCTTAGATCTCACTTCAAAATGTATGCCCACTGGCTTCGAGAGGACAACTAACATCATTCAGCGATCCTGCCACATGTCCCATCCATTTCCTTCTCCTCTGCCCTTAAGCCTTCCACTCCCTCCTCCTTCCTCGTTCTCCTTCACTGGTGGCTTGCTTTCTACTTCATTTATATATTTTTCTAAAGGAAAAGCAATTAGAAGAGAACATCCACAGTTTTCCATTGTCACATTTACAGAACGACTTGAATTTAGGCTCAGACTCTCTGTGAGTACATTGAGCATGGTCACCTGTAAGCCAACCCTATGGCTATGCAGCAGGCCCTTCCTGCCCTGCCCACTAGAGAGCAGTCCCAGCAAACACTCCCCACAACACACATACACACACACCACCACCACCACTAATCCCGGCTCCTTCCTCCGGTGGTATGAGTTTCCTGTATTTTGGATCATTCCTAACAACATATAAATAAATTGTAATATCTACCAACGTTAAAAATATTTTTTTCTTGATTCTACATCCCTCTCCAGGTATTACTTCATTTACTTTGCTCTTTTCTAAAGCAACATTCCTCCAAAAAGATTTATCTCTTACTACCTCCAGTTCTTCTCTTCTGTTCTCACTGGAATACATGTCAATCAGTCTTTTAACTCAGGGCTTCACTAAAATATCTCCTGACAAGGTCACCAATGATGTTGCTGAACCAATATGCATTTCTCAGTTTTCATCTTACCCCCTCAGAAGCGTTTGACACAATGGATCATTTCCTTGTACTTGAAGCACTTCTTTCGCTCTCTCCTTAGTTTTTTTCCTCCTTTTGTCTGCTCCTTTTCTGTCTTCTTTGTGTTTTTTTTTCTCACCATTTCTTCAACCTACAGGCCTCAGCTTTCAGACCCCTTTCTCCTCTATCTCTGTTCACTCTCTAGGTGATTCGATCTTGTCTCATTGTTTTCAATAGTGTTCATACACGAATAATTCCAAATTTTGTCTTTGTTCTGAAAAGGTTACCTGAAATCCAGACGCCTAAATTGCTTACTTAATAGCTCCACTTAGCATGTCCCCAAACTACTCTTATTTTTTTTTAAGATTTATTTTTTCTTTTTTCTTGGGAGAACATGAGAGTAAGAATAAGAGAGAGAGAGAGAGAGAGAGAGAGAGAGAGAGAGAGAGCAGGCTCCAGGGCCCAGAGCAGTCTCCATAGTTGTATCATTAGTTGTGACATGGTTTCATTCCACACAGGTGGGTATAGGGCTGTGGTGGGTGGGAACCGAACTGGGGGCCTCCCACATGGGAGGCAATAACTTTCAAAGCCAAGCCATCCCACCAGTTACCAGTTGCCCCACAGTTCAGCATATGAGTTTGCACAGGCCGGGGCTGGGAATCAAACCTCGGGCCGTGCAATTACAAGTCAAGCATTCAACCACTGAAGTATCCTGGATTCCCCAAACCACTCTTGATTTTCCACTAAACTTTCATCCTCGGGAAATATTTAGCCTTCTAATTGTTCAGACCCAAAAGCTGAGAGTTATTCAAGCAGTCAGCAAATGCTATTGGTTCTACCTATAGCATACATATATCAAGGATCTGACCCCTTGTCATCCCTCTGAAATAAACCACCTGGGTCCAAACCACCACCAATCCTCCCTCCTGCCATCTGCAACCGCTCCCTGAGGGCTATTGTAATGGTCCACTCCCCAGCAACTAGAATGTTGACTTCAAGACCTTACCTGCTCGTGTCTTTCCTGGGGTCAAAACTCTAGTGTCTTTTCATATCACCCAGAATGACACAAAGTCTCTACATTCCCAATCAGCTCCTATGCAATTTGACCTGGTCTCCTTACTGCACCTCCCCTCTCCTCCTTCAGATAGCTGCTTCAAGGTCACTGTCGGTGAGATCACTCTAAAATAGCACCCCTGCCTTAGCGTTCGCTTTCTCATAGCTCGGCTTTATTTTCTTCTGCGGAACCCATCACCATTTGCCATATGCTTGCTTCAGTGTTTACTTTCTGTTCTCTCCACCAGAATGTAAACGTCCTCAGGATAGAGACTGCCTGTTTTGTGTACTGCTATATTTCCAATGTCTAGAATAATGTTTGGCACAAAGCAGACAATAAATATGTATGGAGAGAGTGAATGTTGAAATTATGACAACCAAAAATAAGTATTTTAATAAAAAGGAAAATTAAACAAAGAGCATACCTCAAATATTGCGCATTTGTGTGATTCTTGAGCTTCGAAGCTAATTTGTAATTGAAATAGCTCCCTTGATATAGCCTTGGAATTGAGTGAGGAAACCTATTGAAATGTTCACTGTCAGAGATGAAACACTGACACTGAGTTGGAACCAGAGAGAGACAGAGACAGAGACAGAGAAAGGGAAGAAACCACAGAGAATAAAAAACCATGGATGAGTAGGAAAAAAACAAAAAGCAGAGAAACTAAAGGAAAAAGTCATCTGCATCCTGGGGAACAGTAAAGATTATGCAAGCCTAGAACAAGTTGAGGGAAGAGAAGTAGTAAAGGAGGGAAGCTTATGAGGCAGAAACTTGTCTCTGATCACCGGCCTTACATTAATTTAAGATAATACTCCATTAATCTTCGTAGCAGAATCTTTAATTGCAAAATCTTTCATCAGCCTTGTTATTTGCTGCACCTGTCATTGGAGACACTCAGTGGTTTTTGTTGTGTTGTTGTCATTTCTCACGCTAATTAGGGGGCTGTTTTGTCGTGTGCTTCGTCAGTGTGGTTAGGTTTGAACAGGAATGCTGTCAATTTTGCTTCTGCTCCCAGAGCAGTTTTCACATTGCATTTTGGGCATATTTCAAAGGATAGATTGTTCAAAATATTAATTAAATGCCTCATAATATTAACAACTTTCTTAATGCCCTTTAAACCATTTCATAATCTGTCCTGCACCTGCTGCACAGTCGTTAAACCCCAAATATATGTGTTTAGCATTCAATTGGGTGCTTAATGATCTTACCTTAACTGGGACTATTAAATTTAAAGAGATGTGCATAACTGAGTTATTGCACATTAATTATAAATACCTATTGGCTATTAAAATCACATACTGAGGGTTAATACCTATCACCAGATTTGGCTAAGCCTTACCCAAACTCTGTTCTTCTTGGTCAAAAGATGCTTTCTGTGATAAAGAAATGATAAAAACAAAAATAATAAAAAATGAAAAAAACCTAGCTCTTACCTCAGTAGTTAAGTCGAATTGAAACAGAAAATCCCAGCTTCAACCAGATAGCTCACTGATCTCCTATAGACTTATGCGGAGAAAATTGGTAATAATTCTTCATAATTTTATAGCACTTAGTACATTTCAAAGGACTTTCACTAAACATCATTGCTTCAATATCCCAGAAAACCTGGCAGTTATACAAGAAATACAATTTCCTTTGTAATTGATAGGAACATGTCAGGCGTGGGGCATTAATGTACCTTTCCTGCTCCATTCAGAGCAGACTTAGGTACTAGAAGGGCAAAAGGAGACCAGGTAAATATTTTGTTTTGGAAAGACCAAAGATAGCGGCAATGAGGAATCAGCAGTGTCCCTAACCAACTTACATTGTCCTTCCATCTTCTATGATTTTCTACTCTCTTCCCTTTGCCTGCTACCTCCCTTAGCACCGCAGTCCTCTACCCCTTTAAAGTAGACACTGACTCTACATTTTCATGACACCAACGTGCACCACTTATTTAGCAATTCACAGACTTGAGTTATCTATTTGGTTTTCAGGTGATATACGCCTGAGCAGGTTTCAGCTAGGACAACTTAATTATACACCTGGGGGTACGTTGGGTGGCCGTTGAGGGCCATGATGAGGTCTGATTCCTCCATTTCGCATGTATTCACTAGTGAGTGTATTTCAAAATCTGAGTAAATTGATTCTCTTGTTTGGCACTCTCGTTTTACCCACAGGATGATACTTTGGAACCTTCTTTGGTGGTGAATATTTAACGGATCCTTGGGGACAGTGTTTACGAGTTTGGACTCCATGGGACTAAGGAGGACAGTGTCTCAGTCCTGCTGTTCCTTTTGCCTGTGCCTGTGCCTGGGCTCCAAAACCCTCCTCCTCCTCTCCGCTCAGTAATCAAACATGGCTGATAATAAGTAGCAGCCTTCCAAGCGGCTCTCTTCATAGAAAATCCCCAAACACATTCCATTCAAATTTAAATAGTCACCTTTGAAACAAAGAGGGAGATGGAGCAAATGGCTCCCCAGTCTGTTTTCTAATTGTCTCCAGAGACAGCTGATGTCTGGTTGAATCTTTTTCAGCCAGGTCACATCAGGGTACTGACAGTCCCTGTTCTTTCCTATCAGCTGTGGAGCATTTCTCCATAGGCATGAGATAAGGTAGGGTAGCATGATGTGGGACTGCAACCTGTCTGGCTTGTGGACATCTGTATGGTGCAGCTTTGAAACTCGGGCAAATTTTTATATACAACAATAAAGGTTGACAAGATGGGAACTCTTGGGTTAGCATCTCGCAGCTCACGTTCAACTACGGCTCCTTCCCTTTGGTTCTCACTCTGTTAGATCGAGTAATTGTGGGGTTTGGTTCCAATTTCATCACTGCATCAATGTGTGACTAAGCGAAAGTCACTTAATCTCTCTGTGCCTCATTTCCTTTAATGGTCAAGTAAAGAGAACAAGGCTGGCCAGCTTACCTGGTAGCATTCTTGTGACATGCAGTGGGGAAATGCTGACAGAATGTTTTCAGAAAGGCAAAACACTGCAAATAGAAGGGTTGCATTATTTGTCCCAAACAAACAACCGAATGGGGCCATATGTGCTCTACTCAGTCTTAGAACTGTATATTAACAATTAAATGAGCACCACAGGAAGAGTACCTACATTTATTTTTATTTTTTTTTTATATTTACTTTATTGTTTTTTAACAGAGAGAGAGACAGAGACAGAGCAAAGGGGGAGGGCCCAGAGCAGTCTCCATAGTTGTACATCACCAGTTTTCAACATGGTTTTGTTCCACACAGGTGGGTGGAGGCTACGCAGGGCAGGAACTGGTCTGGGGGCCTCCCACATGGGAGGCACACCCCCTCAAGCCAGGGCTTGAACCAGGGGGCAAGAACTGAACTGGGGGCCTCCCACATGAGAAGCACACCCCAGTTCAGCACATGGGTCCACACAGGCCAGGGCCAGGATTCGATCCTTGGTCCCCGGGGTTGCAAAGTGATCGTTTAACCCACTGAGCCATCCCGGCTTCTCCAAAAGTACCTAAATTTAGAGGAAGAGGGACATTAAAAAGTGACTTCAAACAGGGGAAGAAGAGATCATGTCTTGAGTATTTACAGAGCTTTCCTTTAAAAGAAATGACAGTGTGATATCATGAACAGAGCATTGAACTGAGACATAGGAGAACTGGACTTTTGTCCCAGCTCTGCCACTAGCGGTGTGACTTCAAGCGAATTAGTGAACTTCTCTGGGGCTTGACTTCATGGCCTCTGGGGTGCCTGCTAGCTCTGAGGTTCTGTGCAGCCCTCACCTCCATGCTGCCATGTCATCACGTAGCATGCCAAGTTCACACGCGTTAGTGGAGCACATGGTAGCAAGGAGCTTTGTTCCCTGCAGTGCAGGTCAGAGACTAGGCTCACAGGACTGTGCTTGGACTCCCTCCCACTGTGGGAGCGTGGCTGTCTGCTCCCCCCAACCCAGAAGCAGGGCCCACCACCTACTAAGAGGAAACCAGCTAGGTAGGGCTGGGGAGGTGGTGCTGAAAGGCTGAACAGCACCCTGTGTACTGACCATGCACCCTGTACAGGGACAGCTCCCTGGCTTTTCTTACTTGAGCCTATAGTTAGTGTCTCATAAATTTCATTTTAATTCAATTGATTAAGTTTCAGTTTTCTCTCACATCATCCTCCCACTTCGTGTGTTTGATCTGGTTGACTGTCTCTGTAGAAAGTTTGGGTTGATTTTTGTATCACATGCTGTTCACTCTGAGTAGGACAGTTTGTACCTTTAATAAAAATAAAATACAGCATGCCATTTCAGAACGGGGATCAATCCATTTGCTAAAAGGCCTTGACAGAGATTTATAGTGAAACAGTCTCAACCATCAGTGGCATTTGTTTTTAAGGTAATGCCATTTTATTAATTAAAGCCAAACATACTATTCTAGAAGAAACCATTTAAAAGCTGGGAAGAGAGAAAGGGTTTCACGTGGAAAAAGTTGAGTTGGTAAGATCCCCCCCTTTCCCATCGACAATGTCCACACTGTAATCTCTTATTGTCACCATGTTCTGAGTGTTACCCGCATAATTCATTGTCCCTCAAGTTTCTGCAGGTGGAGAGATGTCAAAGACATAAGATATCAGCACCTAGCAGGGCCTCACAAGTGAAAGCTTGATGACAGATTTCCAGAGGTCCAGGGACCAGCCCTCAAGTTTGAAGTCTGAACACTCAATGTTACCACTCCACTTAAAGGTCCTCAAACTCTGGGCTCAGTAAGAGGAAGAAGTCTGTGTTCACCAGACCTGCACATCAGCGTATCAGTGCATTTGCACTGGGATGCATGTATGCGAATGTCATCAAAATTACAAATTCAACCACATTGCTCCCCTGCTTAACACTCTGAATACTTCCTTGCAGCCTACAAATTGCTAATGAGGTAATTCCTGATATAACCTCTTTCTACCTTATCTCCCTCTTTACCTCCCCTCACACCCAGCCTGTTAAATAACATTCCAATTTTCCCCAACACACGGTATTCTCCAATGCGTCCTCTGGGCAGCTCATGCTTGGAACATCTGCTTTGAATGTGCCCACTGATGTTTAAACACAGTTGCAACCTTGACTCATCCTAACCCGAGGTGTCCTGATCAACTCCATACACCACAGGCTAAGGGATGCGCCTGTGGCAGATCCTCCCTCTCCTCTGTTTGTCCAACTGGATGGTGAGTCCCTTGAAAGTGTTAAGCATCCATGTTATCCCTGCAGCCCCTGCGCCGGTCTTGCTGGGGCGTGGGCTCCTCACCAGTGTTTGTAATGTGGGAATGGACACCTATTCTCAGGAACCCCTCTTCTGAGGGGTCAGGCAACTCAGCATTCAAGGTTCAGGTCACAGCCTCGCTTGGCGAGACAAGTTTGGGACAAGAGCTGCTGGATTTTGTACCACATGGAACCCGTTGAAGTGCCCTTCTGTCCTCTGTGGATGTTTTTGCCCTTTTCCCCCAGACGAGACTGCTGACCCTGCCATCCACTCTCACTCTGTGGCTCATTTTATTTTCTTCTAGTCTCATAATTACCTCATATTTTACGAGCATTTGTTTTCAACAGCAGTTGCATTTGCACATGGAGGCAACATGCTGGTCGCCTTTATTAGAACGAGAAGCAGTGTAGCTAGTTACCCCTGTTTCCCTAGATAGGAACGGGGGGGGGGGGGCATCCGAGTCTCATCATTACTACATTGTCATTACCTCTTGAGATTCAGTTCCTCCTGCCAGTAGAAAATTGTACCTATTATATGTTAATATTTACTAGCTTTAATTTCAGAGACTGACTTCCACCTAATCTGTCCCCTATTTCTTAGGGTGAATGGAAGCCCTCTGCCTGTCATTAGTGGCCATGCCTTTTAAAGATAGCTGCCAGATCAATCTAAATTTGAATTGCCTCTGGGCCCTGGCCATTGCAAGGGTGTAGTTCTACAAAGCCTCCTTGCTAGGCTTCTGTGCCCCAGAGAAAGGGAGTCCTTGGGAAGGCAGCGGCCTCAGTGGGCAAACAGCTTGGGACCATGGGGAATTTCCCAGCTTGCTTTGCAAAGGCTGCCCTGTCTTGGCTCAGCGCAGTACTCAGATAGGAAAGCTGGCTGTGCCTCGTGTGTTCATTTGTTACAAACACAGTGTCTTCTCCTCATCCCTGGATGCCTATTGTGTGATTTAATTGCTACCCTGTGCCTACTGGTTGCAGGCAGGATGTGCTGGGACCGGTGCACACAATGCAGGGTGTGTTTGCGGGGCCTGACAAGCCTGGCTTCCAAACGGGGTCCTCAAAGGCAGAGGCCAATGAGACCTGTCGTCAAGATAGTGATCATTTCTGTGCCATACAATTAGAGCCTTTAAAAAGTATACCTCTGGTGCGCGATGCTGCCAACAGTTTACTGATGAGGAGAAAACAAAACCAGCAGTTGATGCTAAAATGGCTATGGAAACCCTGTAATCATCTTAAAAATAGATTTATCGGGGGAACCTGGTTGTTATGAGTGTGGTTTCCCTCTCGTTTCAAAAGAAAAATTTTCCTCCACAACTTTTGCTGTTTTCATTCTCCTGCAACATTGTGGCAATTTAGGGTTGGAGGAAAGGTGAGAGGAGGTGAGCAGGAGGAATAAATCATGTTACTGGCATTTTTCTTCATGTCACAGTCTTATCCTCAACTTACCCACCCACAGATACTCCCACATACACCATATCCCTATCATTATGGGAACTTGTCCCCACTGATCACACCCACCAAGAAGCCATACAGCAAACCGTGTCATCACATCTCCCCACGCACAGATAACCACTGCCTGGAGCTCCACTTGGCCCTGTCTCCACTCTCCACATTCAGTGTCTCCATCACTTTCTCTCCTGCCACATGCATATAAAATCCCAGGTGGAAACCAGTCCACTGCAGGATTCGCCACCGTGGAAACCGCTGGGGACAGGCTGAAGTAGTTCCCACTCCTTTTCCCTTCATTTCCCAAGTGAAAGTGGTAAGAACTGAAAAAGTCAGGGAAAGTACGAAGAGCCAGCTGCCCCAGCCCTGGGTAATTAGGAAGGCTATTTAATACCATTTGCTACTGTTGAATGCAAGGTCTCTTGTCTCTAATAGACTTTATGAGAGCGGTACAGCATGTGATTAAGAGAGTAAACTGTGATTTGGGTTTGAATCCTGCCTCTTTCATTTACTAGTTTATAATCTTGGGTACATTACTTCTCTCTCCGTCTCAGTTTTCTCACCTGTAAAGTGGGAACTTAAATAGTGCATACCCCAAAAAGTTGTGATGAGGCGAAGCCGGGATGGCTCAGTGGGTTGAGCGCTCACTTTGCAGCCCTGGGGACCCAGGATCGAATCCTGGCCCCGGCTCATGCGGACCCATATGCTGAACTGGGGAGTGCCCCCAGTTCAGTTCTCACTGGGGCAAGACCCTGGCCCAGTTCCTGCCCTGTGCAGCCCCACCCACCTGTGGAACGAAACTATGTGGAAAAACCAATGATGTACAACTATGGAGACTGTTCTGGGCCCTCCCCCTTCTCTCTGTCTCTGTCTCTGTATCTCTCTCTCTCTCTCTCTCTCTCTCTCTCTCTCTCTGTCAAAAACAATAAAATAAATCTTTAAAAAGAAAAAAAAGTTGTGATGAAGATTTAACTAGTTAGCATACATAACACTAAAAAGAAAGTGCTATTTAATATTTGCTACTATTATTGTTGTTATTAGTATATCAAGATTCAGAGGATGAAGGCTACTGATTATGAATTTCTTATCCTTTTTAGATAGTTTTGTATATATTTAAGCCATGTGATTTAGAGAACTTTATGGAATTTTTTAGGAAATACAAATAAATGGCTGGGCAACCATCCTGCTTTACCAGGAAAATGGCACCATATGATTGATTCAAACTGACAGTACCAATTGCTTTTATATAGAAATGACCTGAAACAGAGGATTGGTGATGGAGTAAGAAACAAGAAGGAGGTAAAATTTAAAATTAAAAGGAGAAGAAGATATAGCACAGAAAAGATGGCAGAAAAAATAAAAGCACATAATCAGAAAACACAAATACTTCTAAATAGCACTTAGGTCCATACCACCCATAAGACTATTTTGTCAAAGTTGGGCTCTTTTTAGAAAATTTAATTTATCATGTTTTCTCTTAACATTGACCTGCCATTGGAATGTTGTATAGATGTTAGAGCACCTGGATTATTTTATGATCTGAAGAATTTAATTTACCAGAGCACTTCAGCTTTGTTGTTCAAGTCAGCTATGTCACTGGGCCTCGAGTCCCATGCCCACCTTATTCCCCAGTTGTTCCATTTTGCAGAGGACCTAGGACATAGCAGGTGCTCAATCACTATCTAGGAAATGGAAGAACGAATGATTAAATGAGTGAACCCTCTCCTCAACCTGAGATGAGGGAATGCAGTATTGATTATGCGGGAATCAGCTGTGAGTCCCAGCTTTGGTAAATACTGGCTCTATGACATCTGCAAGCTATCTGAGAGGGTTTTATAGCAGTGGCACTAATATTTAGCCCCTCACCGGCATTGTGTGAAGTTCCATGAGAAAAATTAGGTGAAATGTTTTGTTAGCCACACATCCATGCATAGATGCAATGCCTTCTTTTTAATTGGACATGCTGACGTCACAGAAAGAAATTGGTTCACCATTGCTTAGAGCTTTCAGGGCACATTCATTTTTTTAAAAATATTTATTTATTTATTTTTATTGTTTTTTGACAGAGAGAGAGAGAGAGAGAGAGAGAGAGATATGCGGAGACAGAGACAGAGAGAGAACTGAACTGGGGGAGCTCCCAGTTCAGCA
>PVKE010014376.1:0-35079 GCA_004027555.1 Craseonycteris thonglongyai
TATATATATATATATATATATATATATATATATATATATATATATATATATATATATATATAAAGATGGTTAATGTCTTGAGAATGAAAGTGCTGTCATTCATATAGGTAAACTGAGCTAACTTGAGATGTCTAACTCCAGGATACTAATGCAAATTCTATTTTTCCAAAATTATTAAGGCTTAATTTAAAAGCTAGTGGAGAAAAATAAAATTAACACTATCTAAAAGGTAATGTAAAACTATGAGTCATTCATACTGTATCAGTGAAGAAGGGAGGGGCTGCTAAAGTAGGAGCCCCCCCAGAATAGCTGTAAATAAGCAGGCAGGCACTTACCGGTACCGGATCTCCCCTCTGTTACAACAAAAGCTAGAGGGAGTTGCCAGAGGTAGATATAATTAGCACTAATGGACTAAAACTCACAAGAATGGAAACATTGCAGGCTGGCAGATGCGGGTAATTAGTGGTAATGGGTAATGACTGACAGGGGAAGAGCGGCCCTCTTGTCAATTACTGGAGAGGATATAAATACAGAAGGAGGGCTTTTTGGACCTGAACTTTTTGTGGGGGAGTGTTTGGAACCTGGAGGTGTTTGCAGTCTGTGGGAGGCAGGCAGCTAGGTCCATCAAGAACAGCAGCTGACCAAGCCTGGCCCTGGGATCACAGCTGACAAAGATAAGCAGACAGCCAGCAGTGAAGGGGCTCAGTGCTAAGATCACTGGGCTGGAAGGCCATAGATGGCCCCTCTGTTTCAGTGGAAGTCTGAGGTCCACCTGAAGGATTAAATGCCAACTGCCATTGCTTCCCAGAGGATGATAAGCAGAGAGAGAGAGAGACAGCCCTTTCCTTTCTACTTGGGCCTTTTTGGACTTTGCTTTCTGCTGCCTGGGAGGTCTACATGGAACATCATTCTGCAGCCTCCAGTCTTCTCCAGAGGCTGGTATTGTTAAAAGGGAGATGGGCTCCGGGTGCAATTTAGGACAGGTCTCGGGGGTGGCAGCAAGGCTATTTCTCTTTGCATGTTGTATGTAGCTCTGAAATAAAGGCTCCTCTCCTTTCTTCCACCCAACCTCCACCATTTGGGTAATGGGGGCCTTTGTAATAAATGCTTATTCTATGACCCAACTCCTGTGTCTTGGCTGAACAGCACAGGCAGCATAAACCTGGATCCCATTTCCCTCCGGTAACAATATCAACTTATGATATATTACTATCCCTATTGAATCAGGTGGTGGAGGGGTTTAGAGCTTAAGATCATAAAACCTCATTAATTTGTTTTTCCAAACTCAGAATAATTTGTATTCCGTTGATTATAAAGTTTGCTTTTATATAATCCATCATAAAAGGGTTTGCTAAGTAAATGAATATCATATACAAAATTAAAGAGATGTTTATCCTTCTTAAGTCAAACTGTTCAAGTACTTAAAATCATTTGCATATAAGCAATTAATATGCTCAATACAAGAGGTACTTATGTATTCATTAGAGTAATTCCTGTGGGACTCTACTTGGCAAAGCTTTGGGTGTGATTAAACATAAAGTGTATGACAAATAAATGGTTGAACACAAGCATCCAACATTTAGAAAAGTTCTGTTTGTGAGTTAATAGAGTGTTCCATTTCATTATTTCTTTCTAACTTGCTCATGTATAGATGCATATTTATTAGTCACACAATATTTCCCATATACATATTTCTCCAAGTATCCCTAGGTTCAGAACTTTAGGAGATTCTTACTGGTTTTTCTCTACTTTTTTTGAACTAATCCCTGAATGAGGGCAATCCCTACAGGGGCCACAGCAGGCACTGAGAAGCAGCCTGCAAGGAAGACAGCCTCACCTGCATACCATGTATTCAACCAAGTCCCTGCAGAGAGATCATGAGTCTAATAGTCCTAGATGGGGGCCACCTCGGCAATGGGAAGACCCTCAAAATAACTTGTCCCCGGAAAGTGTCATCTACCTCGTTCAAAACTCTGTCTTAAAAAAAAGACCTTCACTGCTTAGTATAACTTCAATTTTAATGGCAAATCCTCAGCGTACACTAATCACAAAAGGGAATAATAGACATGAAAAAACATGGCTGCGGTTAAAAAAGAATCAGAGCCAGTCTAGAAAGAAAAGCAGAAATTGGACCTAAATCAAACTAAATACATACTAAAGCAGCTATTGAGCGTTTTAGTTCCTGAGAAGATGTATATTTTGACAAATTAAGTGAGACATCAATTCCAAAAAGCCTGACACTGTCTCACATTTAGTTGTTCAACACCATTTATTCTCTGCTTCAGCATTATCTCAGAGTGAGTTTCCTGGAAAAAAACAAAACAAAACAACACTTGTGTATTTCCATTCGCCTTCCTCCATTCCTCCCTTTTTCCTTCCTGACTTACTCCCACAAAATTATACATAGTATTATGTACCCTTGTAATGGAAACTGTGCTGCAGTCTGTAACATGTATAACGATGAATCAAAGCCCCACAAAGGTGGGTTTTTGTATCATAAAACTGAAGAGAGTCAATGAAAACTGTGTCAGAGAGAGGATTTGTGGAATGACTTGCAAGTTATAAATGCAAGTTATTTCTCATCCAGGAGGAATTCAATAAGTGCCCGCTGATAAAGAAATACTAAGTGTTCCCTAAACTTTTAATGTCTTTCTTGTCACTTATCACAGACAGATGCCATTGGGCATTTTGTCTAAAATTTAATTTAGTAAAGTCAATGCTCATCAAGAAATCAATTAAAATAAAAGCTGCCTGCAGGCCGACTTCTTCCCCTAATGATGAGGACAGCGTGTTCTCCTCAGACCAAGTGGATCTCTGTGTTGATTAAGCAATTCTCAGAAGCTGTGGGTAACTCAAGATATTATCCATGACTGCCACAGAACACTAATGAGTGCTCCCAAGCAGAGTCCTATACCAACTCTAATACATGCTGCCCATCACTTCCCCATCCCCAGAACATACTGGGTTGAATACTGACAACACTAGTGTTTTAAGGGAAAAAATAATGTTTTGTTTTGTTTTATTATAGAATTATAATCAATGACTGCATACAAATGACCTCCAAGGAAAAGTGAACTATCTTTGTTTTGGAAAGAGTTTTTACTGCTAATAAACAAACAAAGAAAGTCTTAGGCAAGTACAAGTGTTCTGATGTGAGTGCAAATCACCCACACTAAATTACAAGCCCTTCAAATAATATTTGCATTACACTTGATATTTACAAAACATACTTGATATCAATACAAACCTATAAAGTTGTATTTTACTATTATTACCAGCTTATACACAAGTAAATAAAAACTGAAATAGGATATATGTCTTTTTCAAGCTCATGGAACAAGCTGATGAAAAGCTGGCTTCAAACTCAGTCCTTGTGAATCCAGATATTCTGCTTGCTCCACCCATCTAAGGTGTCTCTTTACAACAAATCCATGGATCTTTAGAAACTATACTCATAAAATAATTTCAGGCCCTGTACAAATTCAGTATTCTTCAGAATGAAGAATTTGGTACTCTCAGAATTCTAAGTTGAGAATTTTATGTGGGTGCACTTAGCATGAAAATGTTAGTGGTAAAGCCTTCCTTTAGGGTTTAATTTCTCGCATGAAAATCTAAGAATATCAATATTATTTAGAACTCAAAACACTTAGGAGCTTTTTTTTTAAGTGCTCTGATTCTCAAGACCTGGCTCAAGTGCTGAATTTATAGCAGTACAAAATATCAGACCCTATCCCAGGCATACTAAATTAGAATCAGCAATTTCACATGGTCTCTAGATGATCCATATGTACATTAAAGTTCAGCTCTGGCCTAAATCTCATGGCAATTTATATTCTGGTGAACTCAGGGTCTTACCACCATCAGAAGTTTGGGACTGTGGACCAAATTATCTCCTGAATCTAGATTACCTCTAGATTCAGCATCTCATTTTATACTCACACATGCCACTGTGTTTCCCTCTCAAGGAATGAGAAGAGAAAGCACCATAGTCAGCAAGAGCAAGTACAAGCAGAGCTGAAGCTAGGTGCCTTGACGTTTTCTGCAAGAGGATATTGAAAAGAGCATTAGAAAATTGGCAGAGTGTTTCAATATATTAGAAGTATCTTTGTTCAGAACAGTGGTTTATTAATTAATTCAATCAGGAAGTGAAGTACTACATGTTGGTCCCAGTCTTCTACAGTCCTGGAGATTAGCACAGGCATCTCTGTCAGCATCAACAAAATATACTTACGTGAGTCATCTGGAAGCTTCGATATATGCTGAAAACTTATACTAAAACTTACTTTAAAAAGACGGTGCATAAATCATGATACACTTTTCAGATGATGTATATTATTCTGAAGTATTAATTTGCCTACCAGAAAGCAAATAATTAGCAGTCCACCGCAGGTTTCAAAAGTTTCTATCAATAATAGAACTAAAAATTGACAGTAATTTTGGAGATGTGCTCTCAGAATCATAAAATTGGAGTTGGGAGTGAAATGGACATCGCAAGGTGCAATGAAGCTGTGAATATCCAGAAAGGCATCAAGTCCAAATGCAGCACTCCTTTGGATATTAAAAAAATCTGGTGTCAACATTCAATTGAATACCAAGCAACTGGAAGGTCCAAAGGGAAGGGTGTTGCAATTATCTTCCCATGGCTGTGACAACTAGACCCCTATTGATGCTCCACCTGCCATCTTAACCCATTTCTTAGCAACCACTGAAATGCATTCTATTATATAAATATTCATCATGTAAATAATGTGGCCCAAATCAAACAAAATTTACTTAAATTATAAAATGAAAGATCTTTAGAAAAAAAAAAAAGAAAAAGCAGCTATGAAAGGGATAAAGTCCTAGAAAGAAGCCCTGATTGATAATAGGCAATTAATAAATGCTTGTTTAAAGATTTGGAATGAAGGAATCAATGAATCAATGGACGCAGTGATCACTGTTACTCCCATACCAACTTTCTATCTATGGTACTCTTTTCTGCTCAGATATTGAGGGTATTCGTGCTTTGCTGTGATTCCCTTTCGTATCAGCGATGACATTCACCAAAGTCAATAACATGGAAGAATTGTTATCCAAGTGTTCACGCTGGAATGGATAACATACACAAAATGTATCATTTTTTTTTAATTGCAGCCACTTTTAGTGCACTGAAGTGGAATCTGTAATGCAGAAAATTCAGAAGTAAATTTGTAATTGTCACAAAACATCCTACAGTGCAGCAAAGCATGTAACCTGAGAGAAGCAAAGCTTTGTAATTGAAGGAAGGATTGCAAACCAGGGCACATGAATCCTTAAGCTGTGGGGAGAATATTGATGTAACTATAGTTATTTGGGGCCACATCAAGGCACAATTACCCAGGTCATCAGCCATGATATCACCTTAGAAAACATGAGATTCAGAACTGTGTATATACATACATTTCTAAATACAAACAGCCATCATGAAAGTCAGGATGGGGGGAAGCCGGGATGACTTAGTGGGTTAAGCACTCGCTTTGCAGCCCTGGGGACTAAGGATCGAATCCCAGCCCAGGCCCGTGTGGACCCACATGCTGAACTGGGGAGTGCCCCCAGTTCAGTTCTCACCGGGGTCCCCGGCCCAGTTCCTGCCCTGTGCAGCACCCCGCCCACCTGTGGAGTGAAACTATGTGGAAAAACCAATGATGTGCAACTATGGAGACTGTTCGGGGCCCTCCCCCTTCTCTCTGTGTCTGTATCTCTCTCTCTGTCAAAAACAAAAAAAATAAATCTTAAAAAAAGAAAGAAAGAAAGAAAGAAAGTCAGGATTGGAAAACTGTTAATATCAAGGAACACTTGCTTTGAACCTATTAGGTAGAAGGCACTCAGGAATATCTGTGGGAGAAGTAAGAAATCCACATTAGCTTTAGAAGCAACCATGTTCGTATTTCTTTATTTTCCATTTATATCACTTTTGAAATTATATTTAGTTGAAGAAAATGATCACTATTACTTATGTACCGTATTTTTACATGAATCCTACTCTATCAATCACAGTGTGTTCCTTGTTAAATAAATAATAACTAGTTCCTTTTCTAAAATGGATGCAATAATTCAAAATAGTAGCCATCATCTCTTGGGGGGGAAAATAAATTAGCAAAAGTAAGTCTCTGAGTAAGAATTTTCAGCATGTGCTAGTAGGAATGTGGTAACTTTTGGTAAGAAGTTAGAGTTACAGCTGAAACAGGAGGCAAAGCTGACCTGAAGTCACCAGAAAGAAGAAAGCAGAGCACTGGGTGTTTCCATATTCCAGAGAAGAAAAATAATGAAGGCAATAAATCATGATAAAATGTGTAGCTGTGGTGCAAACACATAGAAGCATAAAGAATTACCAAATTACAGCAAAGTTATGATTCATCCAGGAAAGGAGTGAGTCTCCAAAAGTGGTAGTTTGTAAATGCTTACTATTGAGCTGAAAAAGAAAGTAAAGGTCTGTCCCTAAGTTTGTGTGTTATAAATTTATCTCAAGTAGTGAAAATGGTCTTACGGTAAAGCTACTCCCAATTGCTGTGTCTTGTGTCACAACAAATATCTATATTAAAAAAAAAAAGAAATAATTGGGGGAGCCGGGATGGCTCAGTGGGTTAAGTGCTCACTTTGCAGCCCCGGGGACCAAGGATCGAATCCCAGCCCTGGCCTGTGAGGACCCATATGCTGAACTGGGGAGTGCCCCAGTTTGGTTCTCACTGGGGTGAGACCCCGGCCCAGTTCCTGCCCTGTGCAGCCCCACTCCCACCTGTGGAATGAAACTATGTGGAAAAACCAATGATGTGCAACTATGGAGACTGCTCTGGGCCCTTCCCCTCTGTCTCTGTATGTGTATGTGTGTGTGTGTGTGTGTGTGTGTGTATATATATATATACACACACACACACACATGTATATATATATATATACACATATATATATACAGATATAGATATATATACACACATATATATATACAGATATAGATATATATATCTGTGTGTCAAAAACAATAAACATAAATCTTAAAAAAAAAAAAAACTGTTTGTAAATCTGTTAGTAAACCCAAGGTACAGGAAATTTACAAACCAGTAGGCATAATGTGTTTTTGTTTTTTGTAAATTTCATGTTATAGGAGTACTGTAAAGTCATGGAATAAGAAAGAATAAAAAAGAAGAGGGGAAAGAAAAGGCAGAAAGGAGTGGGGAGGTGGGAGGACTCATTCATGAGTTCTCCAGTGCTCCCTGGATTCCTAAATTAAATTCAAAATACCGTAAAAGTTACCCAAATAAAAAAATTCAGTCAGAACGATATAGAAAATAGTTTCTATTATATAGTCAGCTTTATATTCTTCTAAGTTCAATTTTGTAGTTAAGAAGTATATGGGGAAGCCAGAATGGCTCAGCGGGTTAAGCGCTCCCTTTGCAGCCCCAGGGACCAAGGATCAAAACCGAGCCCTGACCCATGTGGAGCCATATGCTGAACCGAGGTGTGCTTCCCATGTGGGTGGTCCCCAATTCAGTTCTTGCCACTCAGTTCAGCCCCTGGCTAGAGGGGGTGTGCCTCCCATGTGGGAGACACCCCCAGCCCAGTTCCTGCCCTGTGCGGCCCTCACCCACCTGTGTGGAATAAAACTGTGTCGAAAACCAATGAGGTGTAACTATGGAGACTGCTCTGGGCCCTCCCCCTTCTCTCTGTTTCTCTCTGTCTCTGTCAAAAAATAAAATAAATCTTAAAAAGAAAAAAAAAAGTGTGATGACAGAGGACATGAACCTGAAATGAAAAATAATGCATTTATTCGATGCATAAATGTGAAGCACATTACAGCAGAAGAAGGTGACATTGCCTAAAGGGGTAACTTCGAAGTGATAAGAAAAAATGAACAGAGGAGGAAAAGAAGAGAATTAGAAGGAATGGAGCAGGAAGAGCATTATTTCGTGTAAATTAAAGTTAAATGTAAAAGGATGGCAGAAGCTCTGATCTTGTCAGGCTGAGGTATTTTGGTGGCAGCCAGTAATATGAGAATTAGAAGCGATTTGCAAACCAGAGGTCTGCAAGCATGCACATTTCTCCTCTTACGCTTGTTAGTTGAGTGTTTCTCTACGGGGAAAAAAAATCTGAAATACCCGTTTCATGAATCCCTGCCAAATTCAGGAGCTGTTCGGTCCCAGCCAATGACAGACAGTCCCTGGCAAACTGCCAGCAAAATTAGGCAAGAGTCGCATTGTCATTGATGGTGCCTCCATTTGATAACAACCTTCCTGGAGCCCGCCTTTCAGACAGAGTGCTGACTGTCCTGTGTCTCAGGCTGTCGCTCTGATTTAGCTTCTGTCCCCTGTCCCCTGACCAGGGTGCAGCCCCCGACTGGCACTAGCTCTGCTGCAGCCCTCTCGCCCAGGCTCGTCAGTACTGTGGTGGCCAGGGATCCCATCCCTGCCCAACCCACCTTGTGTGGGTCCACATCGATGGCAGGCCGAACCTCTCTCTTCTTCTCGAATAACAGCTAACACGTAGTGCTTGCTATGTGCCAGGCGTGTAAGCATATGTTAACCCATTTAAAATACTGTATCCAGGGGAAGCTGGAATGGCTCAGCGAGTAAAGCACTCGCTTTGAAGCCCCGGGGACGGAGGATCGAATCCTGGCCCCGGCCCATGCGGACCCACATGCTGAGCTGGGGTGTGCCCCCAGTCCAGTTCTTGCCAGGGCCTATGCGGGAGGCTCCTGGCCCAGTTCCTGCCCTGTGCAGCCCCGTGCCCACCTATGGAGTGAAACTATATGGAAAACTAATGCTGTCAACTATGGAGACTGCTCTGGGCATTCCCCTTCTCTCTGTCTTTCTCTGTCAAAAATCAATAAAATAAATCTTTAAAATCCTATATCCTGAACACTACCTTATGAGGGTGATACTACTGTGACCCTCACTTCACAGATGAAGGACCTGAGCACGGAGACAGTAGTGACAAGGCCAAGTCACGAAGGGGACCAAAGTGTTGCCCTCTTGAAATGTGCCTTTTGTGATAGTTTTAAGCTGGTTATTCATAATCAAAAGACTCAGAAAGAACTTCTGATACCCACCCCCACCCCCACCCCACTTCCTGCATAAAGGAATTCAGAGGGAAAAGGCCACTTCAGGAAGGGAACCTTAGCATATTCGTGTCCACACATGTGAATTAGCACATTTTTGACGGGACAGGAAAAAATCTAGCAAAGCCATTGTTTCTGGACGGCCTAGCGAGAATTTGTTTACCACAAGTTCACTCCTTGTCGTACCTGTGAATTGCCTACTTTTCCTCTAGAATCCCAGACCCCTGCTCCCGTTCTGCTTTGTCCAGCATGGCATATAAACCTCAACTGCCCACTATGTTCCGGGTTATACTTATAAACCCCCGAAAATGCATTGAGTAAACTTCTGACATTTTCTCCTGTTGATCTGTGTCTGATAATATGATTATTAGATCAGCTAGAACTTAGAAGGTGGGAGGAACGTTAATTTTTTTTTTATATATCTTTTTATATTTATAGAGAGTAATTATTTTATCTTCAGTGCATATTTGTTTTTATTTTACTTTTGACAGATAGAGAGACAGAGACAGAGACAGCCAGAGAACCGAACTGTGGGAACTCCCCAGTTCAGCATGTGGGTCCGCCTGGGCCGGAGCCGGGATTCGATCCTCGGTCCTCGGGGCCTCAAAGCGAGCGCTCAACCCGCTGAGCCGTCCCGGCTTTCCCGAAAGTTAATTTTTTATACTCAACATCATACACATAGGAAAGGATTTGAACTAAGGAAAAGTTTCAAGTTTTCATTCATTCAATATTTATTTTAGCACGATAATGTGTCAGTTAATAGCCAAGTGCTGGGAAATACATCTATAAAAAAAGATGTAGCACTTTTTCTCAAGAGCTGACAGTTAAGTTGGAGTGATAGACAATGAACAGGTGACCTACTATATTATCACTACAGTCCTAGTGTTCTAATAGAAAAAAAAAGTGTGGTTAAAGAGAATAATAGAAATAATGAAAAAGATGATCACATTTGGCCAAGACCGGAGGAATGAAAAGGAGTTAGCTACACAATGGGCAGCACAGGTGAGCATTCCAGAAAGAAGGAAGAGCATGGGCAAAGGCCCTGAGGCAGGAACAAGCTTCGCCTTCCTAAGAACTTAAAGGAAGGTGTGTGAGTGAGAAGGAAGAGGGGAGAAACGGGACTCATTTAGAAAGGAGTAAATTAGATTGCGCCCAACATTATAGTCAATGTCGGGAGTTTTCATCTCGTGCAAAGTACAGTAGAAAGCCATTAACAAGGTTTTAAGCTTCAGGAAGACATGATCATATTTATATTTTTACAAACTTCTCTTCTTATTGGAAAATGGATTGGAGGAACAAGAATAAATGTGGAAAGGTTCAGTTTTAAATGTGTTATATATATATATATATATATATATATATATAAATGTGATATATACAAATATATATATGGTTGGTGTTGAGCCTCCACATTCGTATAATCAACACATGGCTTGATTAGCCTGGGAGTGGGAGACAATAACAGAACCCTCAGAAATATCTGGACATTTGAGAGAAAAGGAGATATTTTCTCTTCCTAGGCATGGGCTCTGAAGAGGGAATATGTCCTGGAATTCCAGCATTATGCAGTGCCCCCCATGTAGCTGCAACAGAACAAAGTTGGTTTCTACACGGTGAGCCTGAGACAGCCAAAGGAAAGGCCACCAGCCAGGGATGGTGTGGCAGAGAAGCCCAATGTGCCTTGGCCCCTAGAATGATACAGGTCAGCGGGGGAGGGGTGGGGGGAAGGACACCAATGTATAATGAATTTGTGACAAGGGACCACTCTTCAACAGACAGCTTTGCAGTGAGCCACCAGATGGTGACTTTGACACTTCCGATGATGGCAGCAGGGAACAACGGCCAAAGGCCAAAGACCAGACAGGATGAGTGACAGCCAGTTTGCAGATGTCTGTATGGGAGAAGGGGCAGCTTGGACCAGACGCCTCTTTCTGGTGCCAGAACACTGATGCCACTTTGGAGGGGAATGCTGGGGAGGAAAATTCAGAATGAACTCAGGTGACATCTAAAATGATAAAGGAAGCATAAAGGTGACTGAGTTTATCTAGAAACTATCGCAATTATATGATTTGCCTCCAGGCAGAATGCAAATTGGTGTTTTGAAGAGCATCTATTTCTTTAAGCACCAAGGTAAACTTAACTTGGACATTTGTACCGGTAACAGCAAATGAGACAATGAGACACTGTCCTTTATAAGCAGTTGCATCCCGATCTCTGAGGAGGCTCTTACCATTAACTCCTGAATAATGACTACTGCTATTGTTTGTTCAAGGACCAGCTCTGACTGCGTTCATAGGGTTGGATCCTCTGTGAAACAATTGCAAGTAGGGCTGCCTAGACTTCAGTACCCTACACTGACTTGAGTCCAGTAGCTTTTTGTTTCGTACTGGTCACGGCTTCTAGCTGCTAAACACATCTATATCTATCACAGGCCTCAGACACATGTCTAATAGGAGTTATGCCAAGAGACAAATGTGAAAAGTAGATCATGTACTCCTGCTCTCAAACAGCAAGTCTTTATTACTAGATCAAGATCAAATTGCCTTGAAAATAAATGTTTTCCCAAAGAAGACCCTTGGTCCCCCTGGAAAGAAACTCTGGCAAGACCACCGATTTATCATCTATACTCATTTGTCTGTATCTCACTTTGACACAAGCCAGGACCCTACCTATACAAATAAGTGACACACATCTTAGAAATTTTAGGTCATGTTGGAATCAGATCAGCACCTGGTTAGGCCATTTGTAAAAGGATTTTGATGTAACTGGGCTTTTATGGTAACTCACATCCCAGAGTTTTCATGCAAGTGACTATAGCCAATTATGAAGATCACCCTTGCCGTAATGAATGCTTGTAGAACTTGATACCTACTGACTCCTGAAAAACAAGCTGGTATCTATTCTTATTTTCTCTTCTCCCTCCCTCCTGTCTTCATCTGTTCAAATTGCGCTAATAAACTCTAACAGATGGCTTATAATCAACAGGAATTTATTTCTCACAGCTCTAGAGACAAGAAGTGCAAGACCCAGGAGCCAGTATGATTAAGTTCTGATGAGCACCATTTCTGCTTGCAGACAGCCACCATCTCACTATGTCCTTACATGATGAAATTGAGAAAGCGATCACTCGTGACTTACAGGGGCACTAATCCCAACCATAAGAGCTCTACCCTCCTGACCTCATCTACTCCTAATTACCTCCCAATGATCCCACCTCCTAATACCATCATATAACAGGGGGATAGAGCTCAACATATGAGTTTGAGGGGACACAATCCTCCAGTCCATAACATCCTCCTTTTTCTCCTTATTTTGCCTCTAACCCTTTAAGGTAGAATTTAGGTGGTAACTTAAAATCATTTCATGAATCAATCATTCATTCAAAAATTATTTATGGAGAGACCTATTATGTGCCAAGACCTGGTTTTAAGTTGCTGGTAGAACAGCAAAAAAAGACAAATGAGGTCATTGAGCTGATATTCTAAAGCCTTAGGGCTAGCGGAGTTGTTTAGGGAAGGGAGGTTGGGTTAGAGAGACAGTGTGTGTCTAAAATAGACAATAGAAAAATAATCATCATCATGTACTATGGTTAAAATAGTACAGGTTTATCTGCCAGAGGACAAATGAGAAGGTATCATAGTTCTTTCTGTAGTCTTAATAGAATTTCACTTCAAAACTGGAATCCTAATTATGCCAGAGTTAGTCACTTATTTGCATCATTCTTGCAACCATCTGTGGTTGGATCTATGTGAGATCACAATATCACTAACAGTTATTTAGTTTTAACTCTATTGAGAATTGCCACTGCTAGGAAACCACTTTAACAGCGTGGTGTGTGGAACAGTACAGTGGGTTAGAAAGGACACAGGCTTCCAAGTCGGGAGATGATGTGTCCGATCCCTGATGGCGTCTTGCTAGCTGTGCGCCCTGGAGCAAGTGACTTGATCCTATGGCAACTCAGCTTACCATCTGCAGTGTGAGAACAGTAACGTTTAACTCGAGGTTTTGTCATGCACATACAAAGAATAATAAAATTAAATGATCTATCTTTTCTTGATTTGATTAAGGAGTCATTTACGGTACACATAAATCTGGAATCATTTTACAGTTTTCCCAAGTGATACCTATCAAAGGTCCTCTTTCAACTTCCATTTCACTTAGGTACGAGCTCCTTAAAGATCTCTCAGCCCACCCTTATACCATTTCTTCAGTTTTGTTTAATATAATATTATCTCACATCTTACCCACATGTCTCCCTTTTCCACAAAAGCAGGCACACTACTGACTGGAAGTGTTTGGGGGGTGGGCGGGGGGATGGAGGAGGAAAGGGAGGGGTCTCCAGAGACAGCACCCCACATCGCAGCATCAGTGACAGTGAGAAGGTGGGGAGACACCTACCTGGTCACATGAGTGATCACAATGCCTGGCTACACATCCACAGTTCTCTTTCTTTTACTTGTTACTATTTTTCTGTTGGACACTCACTGCTTGCAATTCTACCTTTGAATGAGACATCAAGTGTTGACTCTTTGTAGGTTCTTAGGAGAGCACTTTGGGCCTCCTCCCCACCTTCTCCCCATGGTCCCTGGAATGGGAGACCAGGTTAAATCTAAATCTAATCCTTCCCACCTCAATACCAGCCAGACCCATGTCCTCCTCACCAGAAGGATACTTGTATCACTGCCTAGGTTATAATGACAATTTGCTGTGTTTTTCCAACACAGGAGACTCACATATTCTTACTAAATGTAGGGAATAGGGTTGAACCTGTGCCACTCCACTCACATCTCTGTTATCTCTCTCCTGCCCCTTTACCCAAGCCTAGAACTCTCAGGTAGTACATGGGCTCAACGGTTCAGCAGCTTTCAGGAAGGAGAACCTCATCAGTGATAGATCTCATAGACAGAGACTAGCTCAGGCATTCACTAACAACACACACCCAATATACCACCTTCAAAGCCTCCCATGGCCTCCCATTAAGATCAATGCCAAAATCCTCACCACAGGCATCTTCCAGTCACCGCATAATGTGACCCAGACAACCACAACAGCTGCGTCCCGTGCACTCCCATCCCATTGCTATCTGTAGCCTGTGCCACTATCTTCCTCAAGGCCATCGACCATGCCATGCTGCTCCCCACCTCACTAGAAAGACAGGCACAGAGCACTCACGACAGAGTTCTGAGGAGCAGCAATATTTTGTGGTGGGTTAAGGAGAAGATGGCAAAAGAAACAGAACAGAAATCCCCAGTGAGGTAAGAAGAAAACTAGGAAATGTGATGTGGCAGACTCCAAATAAGGAGAGTGTGAGTAAGACGTGAGACAATATTATATTAAACAAAACTGAAGAAATCGTATAAGGGTGGGCTGAAAGATCTTTAAGGAGCTCGTAGCTAAGTGAAATGGAAGTTGGAAGAGGACCTTTGATAGGTATCACTTGGGAAAACTGTAAAATGATTCCAGATTTATGTGTAAATGACTCCTTAATCAAATCAAGAAAAGAATGATCATTTCTAAGTATTTCTAAGTAAAGCAAGTGGTCAACTGTATTAAATGCTACTGAAATGAAGCCCGAGGATTGGGTTTTGAATGTGACCATCTGGCAGAGACTGATGACCTTGAAATAAATGTTTTGGTAGAGTAGTGAGGACAGAAGCTAGGTGGAAGTGCCCTAAAGGTGAAGGGGAGAGGAAGAACTGGGTGTACTTTAAGATCATTATAGTTAATAGTAGGAAAAGATTTATTATGACTTCAATTATTTTAACTAAAAATGGACTTCCTCTTTGCAGGGTACTCTGCTCAGCACTTTGCAAGCATTTCCTCATTAAGTCCTTACAGTAACACTATTAGGCAATGAAACGGAAATGCACTAAATAAGTTGCTAGTGAGCTGTGGTTGACTGAATAATGCCCCCAAAGATATCCAAGTCATCATCCCTGGAACCTATAATGTTCCCCTACATGGCAAAAGGGACTTTGCAGATGAAAAGAGGCTTGAGGTGGGGATATTAACCTAAAATTATCTGATGAGCCCTAAATGTGGTAAGAACTGCCCTGAGAGACACTTAGATAGAAGTGACACAGAAGAGCAAAGGCAAAGTCAAAACCTCAGCAGCGAGATTTGAAGGTGCTGCAATGCTGGCTTTGAAGAGGCCCTGGAGATGAAGAATGAAGGGAACACAGCTCCCAAACCAGAAAAAGGCGTGGAAACGTTCTCCTGCGGCCTCTGCAGAAAGCACAGCTCCCAAACTAAGAACTTTCATTTCATCCCAGGGAAGTGGTTTCAGACTTCTGACCTTCAGGTCTGTAGGAGAATACCTGCATGTTGTTTTAAGCTACCAAGTTTTGAATTTGTCACAGAAGCCATAGAAAACTAATACAGATGTGGTCATGATTTTTTTTTTTTTCGAATGCAATTCTACAATAAATTGAAGTATCATGCATATGGAAAATTGACAGAAGGCAGGAGGGGAATGAAAGAAAAAGAGAAAAGAGAATTAAAAGAAGTGGGAGGTCATGGGAGTGGGGAGAGAGAAGAAGGGAGGGGAGGAGAGGAGAGGACAGGAGAGGACAGGAGAGGAGAGGACCTCTTCACCTTAGGGACTATCTTCCCAACCAGAATTAGCTGGCATTTGGCTTATAGCTCTAGGACATAAAATTATAGTGCAGAGTAATCTATGAACAAATACATTGTTATAGCCCTACTTTGGATGTTGGTTGACTTAGTGACTAATAGAGACAGTGAACAGTTATAGACACAATATTAAATGGCAATGGAAAAAGTTCAGAAAAGAACAACTTGATTCATTTTTGTACCACCAACTCAAGTATGGCCTTAATTTGCTTTTTAAGATAAATTTTGTAAGGTTTTCTTTTTTTTTTAATGTTACTATACTATCTTATTACTGGCTGTAATGAAATTATGTTGAGACATCTTCACTTAACATAGTATAAAAATATATTTTTAAAAATCAATTTTATAAATGCATTGTTATTTGGATATTATACTTTCATGTTTAAATAATGCTCTGGTACATATTAATCAGTGACCACATCTTTAAAAATATACCATATATACCCAATATTTAATATAAAAAAGAGGAAGTTTAGCAAGAAAACAAATGATTTGTGTGTCTAACCCACCATTCAAACAGCCTAAACTCATGGCATCGTCTGTCCCTCAGGTCCAAGGGCATTTCTGAGTGATGTCATGAAAAACGAATCCTTCGCTCTGCCTCGCTGGGCATTCATGGTACTCTTCCTAAGTAAGGTTAGTGTTACATCACCTTGTCCTAAGGGAATTAAGTACTGCATTTGAAGTCTCTATGCTTTGGAAGAAATTAGACGAGAAACATTTTGAGTCCATATATAGATTCTAAATACCCATAGTACAGTGATTTTTCCTAATTTGCTAATAAATAGTGCTCATATTATAGAGCTGAAAACCACATTATAAGGGAGAATTAAGACTTAGTGAGGGTGGAGGGGAAGGCACATTGGTGGGCGAAATGCTTTTGACTTAGTCTCTTGCTTTTAAAAACAGAAAGGGAAATAGCGAGCAAATAACACAAACATACTGAGTGTCAGGTTGTCGATGAAATGCCAGTTAAAGAGATCTTTATATTTAGACAGCACAGATAGCTTTATGCTCCCCTTCTGAAGATCGTTTCCCCCTGCACACACAAGGACAGGCAGGCAGCTCCGTTTCTGTTACACAAAAGCACGAGTAACAGCAACATCTAGTGGCAAATGGTGATAGTGGACAGTAAAACTGAAGAAACGTTCAGTGAGAGCTGAGAGCAAAAGACTGGCAGGACGTTGCTACATTTAAAATTTCCTGATTTATGCGGCAACAAAATTATATCCTAAAACTATCGGTGAGTCCTGTGTCCCAGCAAATGATATTGTTCTAGGTCAACATTTGGGTTGTGAAAAAGTCACTTAGCATTCACTGCTAGGGAAGGGGGAAATCTGTCACATCACACCACTTTGATCTTACAACTGGAAATGTGGCGATATTGTGGGGACTAAAAGAAAAAAAGCATTATCGGGATGGCTGCGAGAGGTGAATGCTGCTCAGACAGGAGAAAGACAGCTGAGTCCTAACTTCTGAATGCCAGCCTTAAAGTCCATCCAGAGATATATCTCACTATTATTTTTTTAAATTTCAGATTATTTTCTGCTGTTGACAGGAGACGTGCCACCTCAGGCCGCTCTCCATCAGCTGAAACTCTGGCAGTCAGCCCTCTGAGTTAGACCTTCCAGCTACTCCACTCTGTCCCTCTCTCCCTCAGGTGCCAGCCACAGCCTCCTACTGTCTGGTAGCCAGGTCAGCAATCTCTCCTGGCATCTGTCTTTTCCACCCCTTCCTTCCTCCTACCCCTCCATCATGAAACCTAATTCCGAGCCAGCAGGCAGGTCAGACATCCTTGAAAGGCACCACCCCCACCGCCCACACGCAGGTCTTGCCTCTGCACAGACTGTCAAATACCAGCTTCCTTTTCTCCTCCCTCCAGCACATCCTGCACCTATGTGATGTCCAGGCCGTCACCTGAATCTCACCCTCACATCTGTTTCCTCCCCCTTCCTCCAGGCAGGGCAGGCTTTTATTAGACACATCCTGCCGCCTCTGTCCCAGAGGCTCAGCACATCTTGTCATCGGTCCTGAGATCAGCAGCCTCTTCAGAGTTACCGACTCTGGGATTCGCCTCATCAGATGTGTCCGTGGGCCTAGAGCAGGCCCAGAGCATCTGGGGAAAGCGGAGCTCACACAATCACATCTTTGAAAAGCGGGCCAAGTTAAAGCCAAAGACAGCAGGCGAGCGTGACGGAAAGACATAGGACAAAGTCACACCCAGCCCAAACAGGTGACAGTTTTTATTTTGAAATGACATATTCAGGGTTTCTTTAGAACAGTCTTTTGAATTAAAAAACAAATAAACAAACAAAAACTTAAATATCTTGCTTGGTTTTTCCCACTATGAAAAAGTTGTTAAGAACACTTGCACTAGAGATAGGCTACCGTTTTTAGTTTTAAAAAGGGGACAATGTCAGTGTTTCATTCTGAAACTACAAATTGTACAGTAATTGCATTCTTAAAAAATATGATTTTTATCTCACTACGAGCTCTGACAATTAAGTTCATGCACTTGCAACCGTGAGCTTATGTTGGCAACAAGGTACAAATAACTCAGTCAGGTTTCATAACCTTGGTATTTCAGCGTCTCACAGCTGTGTTCATGCCGATGTGTGACAGTGTCTTGCTGAGTGGCGTTCATTACTATTGTTGCATATTTTGTGTGCCATCCTGAAAATATCAGAGCTCAAATTAGAGCAACACACAAACGTTAAATTTCTTGTTACACTTGGCAAGAGTGGAAGTAAAATTAGGACATGTTAGTTCAAGTTTATGGAGATATTGTCATGAAGAAAACAGCAATGTACAAATGGATTAAACAGTTTTCTGAGGGGAGAGAAAGTGTCCCTGATGTAGAGGGATCAGGGCAGCCAGTAACGAGCAGAACTGAATACAATGCAAAAATTCACTGAATTGTTCATCAACACCATTGGCTGACTGTGAAAATCATAGCAGACCAAGTAAACAACATCTACAGAGAAAAAGTTAGAAAAAGGTTAACTAAAAATCTTGGCATGAAAAAGGTATGTTCAAAAATTGTCCCAAAAGTGCTCACTGATGAGGAAAGTCAAAGTTTGCCACGACATTTTGGAGAGGCAAGACAGTGTTTTAGGCCGTGTTACCCCTGCTGTTGAAACAAAACACAAGTGTACCAATACAACCCTGAAACAAAGCGTCAAAGCGTACAGTGGAAGTCAGGCAATTCTCATTGACCAAAAATGTTCAGGCAGTCCAAACCAAGAGTCAAAATGATGTTTCTCGCCTCTTTTGATATCAGAGGCATTGTTCATTATGAATTTGTACCAACTAGACAGCCACCCACATTGACTATTTGGAAGTGCTGAAAAGGCTGTATGAAACAGACAAAAACAGCCTGTATTTTTCACCAACAACTCATGGTTCTTGCATCATGACAATGCACCAGCTCACATGACACTGTTTGTGAGGGAGTTTTTAGCCAGTAAACAAATAACTGTATTGAAACACCCTCCCTACTCATCTGATCTGGCCCCCAATTACTTTCTCCTTTACCCAAAGATGAAGATAATATTGATAGAAAGATATTTTGATGACATTCAGGACATCAAGGATAATACAACGGTGGTTATAATGGCCATTACAGAAAAAGAGATCCCAAATTTCTTTGAAGGGTAGACTAAGTCCTGGTGTTGGTGCATAGCTTCCCAAAGGGGGTACTTCAGGGGTGACTAGTGATATTCAGCAGTGAATTATGTAGCACTTTTTCTAGGATGAGTATGCAAACTTAATTGTCTGACCTTGAATTTCTAACCTCTTGCAACCACTGTGCTGTCTCTAACAATTCTCCACCAAAAGAGGAAAGTCAGAGCTCCCTAAAAAGGGAGTGATAAGAATATGAGAGCATTAGGAAAACTAAAAAAGAGATTGCAAGGCAATTATTAACTATAATAAAAATATGTTGAGCAAACGCTTAAAAATTGACTCCCAAACCTGTGAAACTGGAAAGATATTTAGTACTTGTAGCAGCCCAGAAAAAATGGATAAATCACTAACTAGTCAGTAAGAGTGAAGTTACCAAAATGTCTTTGAAGTGTGCTGTAGATATTACTTGTGTTGCTGTTACACATGTAACAAACTTAAGACTCCTGACAGCATTATTTAAACTGAGTGTTATACGAAAATCACTTAGTTCCATCCCATTCTTTACTACCAGAGGTGCCAAGAAAAATGTATACACATTTTAAGAGATGTTATCTGTATATTATTCTTCAAAGTTGAATTATGGTAGCAATGTGTAGTATCACATTCACTGAAAAGATGGCCTTCGTGACATGAACGCTAGTGCCACCATGCAACAGACATGACAGTCAAAGAAAACAGCAGAAGCATGGTTGTTGTTGGAGAAGCACAAGAGTACGACATTGGAGGCATGAGTGTGCAACAGAACCTCCAACACATGTGACAATTGCACACCGTCATGATAAGCGTGAGATGCACGGCACTGTGTGTGATGCACGCAAGAAGAGATCCCGGAGGCCTTGCACAGCAGCAAGTCCTGCTCTTCTGTTGTGTTAGAAGAGCTTATACACTCACCACAGCAGTCTACCAAACGATGTGCACGGGAGACCCGAGTCAGCAGAACAAGCATATGACACATTCGTAAAACAGTACAGTGGAACGTTTTCATCTCAAGATTATTACATGCACTGAATGAAGGCGACCCTGATTGAAGGGTGCAGAGAACTTTCCAGAATAATAGATAGGATGAAGAGGTGCAGTTGAATTTCCACCACGTTCTCCTGACTTCCAACTATGGAGGACCTTCACTTCTACCTATGAGGGACCCTAAAGGATGTGGTGTATTGTAGAAAACCGGCTGCACTGGTGCTACTTTAGGAAGCATCTGAACTGGCATGTGCAGCGATATAAGTGGATACTTTGGTCAGCGTTGCTCCAGCAGTAGATTGCAGTAATCGGAAGTGTCTAAATGCTGACGATAACCACTTTTGAGCACCTCTTGTAATTGCAGAAGTCAAATGTGACTTGTATCCATTTGTTGTCAGTATATATTGAGTATTACAATTTTAATACACTTTTTTCCTTCCTAACGTGTACATACATTTTTTGGAACTCTCTGTATATGACAAAACAGAAGTCCAAATATTAAGTTTGTTTGTTTTCTTCCCAGGCACAAAGCACGAAGCAGAACCTAAATTTTTGATTCCCACTCCCATGTTAGTTGTATATCTACGTCGCATTTTTAACTAATAAAAGATCGTGATTGTATTAAGTAAATGATGTTATGGACTGAATTATACCCTGCAAAATTCATATGTTGAATCCCTAAGTCCCAAGGTAAGGACGCTTAGAAGTGGGGCCTTCAGAGGTCATTAGGATGGGATGGGATGAGGAGGGTGGGGCCCATGACAGGATTAGTGCCCTTACAAGAAGAGGAGAAGAGAGGAGGAGCTCTCTTTGTGTCCAGCACATGAGCACAGTGAGAAGGCATCACAGGCATAATGCAAGCCAGAAGAGGACCCTTACCAACAACCAAATCTGTCAGCACCCTGTCTTGGTCCTCACAACAGCCAGAACTGTGAGAAATGCCTGTTGATAAACTACTCAGCCAGGCATTTTGCTATGGCAGCTCAAGGTAAGACAGATGATTTCTGCCTTACATACTTCTCCATTTCTCAAATAAATATAGCCGTAATCATGAAATCCTGACTATGTACCATAATTTCAACTAAATCACCTGATCAACCAAAATAAGTTGCATGATTGGAAGAAAAAGAAAAATCAGCCCTTTAAAAGCTTAACCCCTTATGTACAAATTAAATAAAATTGTATGTGAGCAAAAAATACTATTTCTTTTTCAACATAAAATTTGTGGGTGCAATAGCCAGTATTGGATTTACATAATTCATTTTTTATTCCAAATCTGGTATGTTTGGTAGCTATAAATTGCATGTACCCCCACCATCCTTTGAATTTCATCAGTGACTCATCTAGGGAGACATCTTCATCCAGAGTGTATAATTGTTTAAACTTATTCTTCAAAGAGTCAACTATACTTCACACTTTTCATTTTCTGTCTTCTTTACATACAGTTTCATTATTCACAAAGTGAAGAAAATGTGATATAGTCAAGAAACGTTTACAAGGCATAGTTTTTGAAAATATCAATGTCTCTAGTATTGCTCTTTTTGACAAGTATGTATCTATTTGAGATGTTTGCACTTGCAATACTATGATACATAATGAAAGGTATGCTTTCATTTCATTTTTTGTTATCCTCATCATTTTTTGAGTTCTGGTCCTTTATCTTTTGACTTGCATATTTATTTGTTTCTACAGTTATCATTTCAAAAAGTCATCACTAAGAACTTGTTTCAAAACACAAAGAGGCATAGGATTTGCTTCTAGTCTTTGCAAAACTAAAGCATTTATACCAGCAATTTGGGTGAATAGTTTTATATATGAATATTTTCTTTTTCTTCCCAATTCAATTCTTTATCTCCTGAATCACAATCATCACTATACTTGATGTAGATATAGGTCTTGCATGTTTACAAATATTAAATTGGATAAAACCTTCACATGAATTTGAATCTTCTGTTAACAGTCTGCCATGTGAATTTGTTGAATATCAGTCTCGCTGTTTTCACTCAAATACCCCATTTGGTTTTGAGTGTCACTTTCATACAAATTCAAAACAGACATCATTAAGGGATTATTTCTACAGTTCACACTTTAACACTGAATATATATAATTATTTCTTGATAATATTTGCATTATAACTGCACTAAAAGTAAATTAAATCTGCATGCGTCTCAGAGACATCAATGTTTACAGTAGCTTAAGAAACACATGACATATTCGCAATGTCTTTGTATATCAAGACATAAAAAGTGGAGATGGCATCAGACAACATTCTTCCCTGGAGTATATAAAGGAAAAACAAAAGAACTTAGAAACAGATTGAGATGAAGAAAGGAGGTCTGGAAAGAGTGACAATGATTGCAAGGTTCAGACTCACATATTGAGAGAGCGACAATTTTGCTTGGAAATTGCTTTGTCCTCACTACACTTTATTTGTGTTGTGAGAAGATACTCACCTTGAAATGACAGGAAGCCAGTGTGTCATTCAGAAACTAATGACAGAGAAGAAAGGTATACAGAAGGAACAGGCTTCCGCAAGCTAAAAGGACAATGGAAGATTTCTCTGTCTTCTACCGAGTGAATGCTGGATTGATGGTGATTGTTTGCCTGTGGCTGCAGCTTTCAAAAGCATCTTTCATTATTCATAAGAATTTCCTGACCCCAAATAAAGAATTCACTGAGCCTGGTTGCAAATAAACCATCATAGTCGAAGCTACCTGAGTTGAAATCCATCATTTCCTGGTTATGTGATCTTAGCCAGGCATTTAACCTCACTGAACCTCAGTTTCAACCTTCAATCTGGAGATGATACAGGTCCGCAGTCTCTTACATGATATCTTTTGAATTAGGTTTCAGAATTTTTGAATTATGGAATGTACTACATAAGCTGAATTTTATATAATACCCATATGTCAAGGATAGCACTTAGTAAGCAAATCTACAGCTATTCCTTCAGAAAAGCACAGCAATAATCCACTGACTGTGAGAAATGAGTTTATTAATTTGGGGGCTGCAATCCTGTTGGAGTTAGGTGTGTAGTCCACAAAGAACTGCACACCGGTTCCCTGCACATGGCTGAGCTCCAGATCCCCAGCACCCTGGAGTCGCCGGCCTCAGCTGCCCAGGTTTTTTTATCCCTGGCCACAGCTGAAGCAATCACTGTAGCCCCTGAGAGCCCCCCTCCACCATTCACAACACTCCTGCCACTCCCCTCCCCTGCCACGACCCTCTATGCAACCCTCCACATCCTCAGATACTCACCTGCTTCTCTGACTGCAGCTCTAACTATATGGCCTGGAAGCTAGACATTCACATGTGCTAGTACATGGGATTGGGGGGGAGGGGGGGGAAGGGCACTGTTTGTGACCATGAAGGATGTAGCAAAGCCATTGTCATGGGCGGCCCCTGGAGCTACCATGCCCTGATTCACACTGGACAAAAGCCCTGTGTGCAGCCAGTGGCAGTAATCAAAAATTCAACACAAAACCCAATCTGAAGAAACATTTTGAACGCAAACATAAAAATCAGCAAAAAAAAATATGTACCAGTATGCAGTGTTGAAGCTTGTAAGACTTGCTGAAGATCATCCGCCAGTGCCAGCATACCCAAAAAACACTGTGCAAGTGCATCCATGAAGGGTGTGAAAGACACTTTGCTTTACAAGGATGAAACAAGGGAAGGTTCATGAGGGCTACATATGTCAAAAATGAAGTTCCTTTGTGACTGAAACATTGCAGAAACCCATATAGAGAAAACAATATGTGAAGTATGCCAGAAAATATTTAAATGCAGATTATCTGAAACAACACATGAAAACTCATGCCCCAGAAAGGGATGTGTATCAATGTCCAAGAGAAAGCTGCGGGAGAGCCTACACAGCTACGTTTCTCTCCAGAGCCATATTCTGTCCTTTCATGAGGAAAGCGGCCCAGTTATGTGTGAACATCTTGGCTGTGGAAAAACATTTGCAATGAAACAAAGTCTCACTAGGCAGGCCATTGTGCATGACCCTGATAAGAACAAAACGAAGCTCAGAAGTAAAACGATCTTGTGAAAAACTGAGTTTGGCCTCTCATCTCAGCAGATATATCCCTCCTAAAAGGAAATAAGAACAAATCTTACCTTTGCCTAAAACTAGAGAGTTGCTGAACTGTACTGAAACAAGGTTCTCTCAGTTGTTGCAGTATTTACCCCAGCTAAACATCAAATTGCTTTCTTTAAATGACTATAGACCAGCCAGCTCGGTTGTAGGCAGACCTCAGATATATTGCATGTTCGTTCCAAAACACTTCAATAAAACGAGTATTGCAATAAAGCGAGTTGTAATGTTTTTGCTGGTGGAGGGTCCTGCCTCCAATAAAAAAAAAAAAAAAAAGGTACAGCATCTGTAAAGCACAATGAAGTGAAGCAGAATAAAATAAGGTATACCTGCATTTTCGCTCAAAAATTTTTTAGTCATTTTATGGTAATTCAAGTAAGGTTTTGTCACCAAATTGCAAAAGGAACTTAAAAGAACTTTCCAATTTAGAGCTTTCTGATTTGGGAATGTTAAAAAGGGGCTGGGTCACCCATTAATAGATTCATTCTAGAGTGATTATGAGGAATAAGTGACATACAGAGAATAGAAACTCATATAAGACTGTGTAGGATGGGTTATAATTAAGAATCCTAGTATTTCCAAGGAATCTAGGTATGAGCCAGGAAAATCCTTACAGGGTATAAACTCTCCTCAGATAACCAACGTCCCATTGCAAAGTGACCTGAGAGGTGCCCTGTAAAGGTGCATACAGTCCCTGTCTCTTTCTTTCACTGGACAGTCCCTTCTTCAGATCCAAGATCTCCAAGCCCTATGGGAGCCAGCTTTTTTCAGCTTGGGGACAGGAGGTACAGGTCAGCAGTGTTTTCTTTTTTTTTCTTTTTTAATTTTACATAATCTGGGTGGTCTAGAAAGAAATACCAGCTCTATGACAGGATCCCAAAGGAATATATACCAACTTAATCTTTCGTCTAACACTATTTTCCAGTAACAAAAATTTATGTCTACAGTAATGAAACAACTGATGTTTCCACTTTCATCAGTATCAAGTTGGTTTATACACTATCAGGAATTTCCAGAGTAGACTCTTCATATATGAGGCCAGAGTATCACAAACGCCTACTTTCGTTGAATATGTGTGTTTCCGTCTATTCACTATTCAGTTTTCACCACAAATAATTTTTTTTGTTTATTTTATTATTATTCTTTTTACATTTGATGCCACCTCCCCATGTAGCCCCCAGCCCTCCCTCCCACCCCCCACCGTCCCAGGCACCCACCAAACCACTGACTGTGTCCATGAATTTTTGTTTCTTTGTTACTTTCAGTTTTGTAATCCAAGTACAAGCCAGGACAATCCTTACTGAGCATGAAGTCCCTCTCCTCAAATAACCAACATCCCATTGGCAAGTGACCTGAGAGGGGCCCTGTAAAGGTGCATACAGTCCCTGTTTCGTTCTTCCACTGGACAGTCTCTTCTTCAGATCCAAGATCTCCCAGCCCTAAGGGAGCCAGCTTTTGAGACTGGGGACAGGAGGTGCACGTCAGCAGTGTTTTCTTTTTTTACCCCTCCACTTACCTGTGTCTGTCTCACTCCTCCCTCTCCAGGCCCCCAGTGAAGAGAAAGCTCTGGGCCTTGCTTTACAATTTGTAAAGCATGTTGCTTACAGAGACCACTTGAATCATTTCACCAGCCAGTGAGGGGCAAGTCTTAACCTGCTTGTGTTTAGCATCAGGATCTATATTCCAAACTTCTTGTATCCCCTCTAGGTGGATGACATCCAACAGGGAACTGCCCTGCTTTGTGCCAGACCCCTGGTCTAAGAAGATGTGTCTTCTCAGTTCAAAGCCTTAGTCTGCCTTTCCAAACAGCCCACTAGTTTCCTGTTTCTAATCTGAAGAACACCTCCAAACCTGTCCAGTGACACATTCATAAACATCCCCTACACATCCCCTTTTTTATGCCCTTAGATACCCACCTTTCCTGACTTCTATTACTATGGGTTTTACCATAGAAAATCGCCTGACACCATTTCAGCAGCAATGGCAGCCATTCAGCTATCACAGTGAGCAGAGATTTGTTCTCTCACAGGTCCTCTGCAGCTTAACCGAAGTCATAGGTACAGACAGGTATTAAGTCTGTCATTTAGGGACCCTAAATCACTGCACAGAGGTGTAGCTTGATTTGAATCTAAATTCCAATTTTTAAAGCCGTAGTGACACCTACTAAGACAAGGGTTTGGGAGAGAGAACCATTTCTACGGAAAGGCACCAACCACCCATACAAGTACCTTATGACTCAGACATCATATTTCTTCAACATCTTCTTTAAAAGATGGTAGTAAGTCAGGACAAGAGTAATCATTTCAAACATTCCAGTAACTAATAGCAGAGCTGTTACAGCTGCTATTACTTTTGTTTAAATTCAGAGCTCAACAATTGTGTGTATGTGTACTCATGTGTGTGTGTTCCTGTGTGTTTGCACATATGCACGTAATCCTGATCCCAAGATTCCTTAAAAGCACTAACATAGTCTATCCCTATGTTGTTGGAAGGAGTATTTTTCTAACATAGCTGTGATACAAGTAACTCCCACAAGACGAATTACTTTATTATTGTCGATGTTATTATTATTGGCAATTTAACCGTACGCTTATTATTTCACAGGCCATCATTCTGATTTGATGTGAAACTGTACCCATGGTACGTGCGGTGCCTGTAGATTCTTTCCTGTTATATTATGTGAAGCTATATGGCTACTAGGTCTCAAACACCAGCTGGAAAACACTCGGAGAATTTAAGATGCTGTTACCATGGGGACAAGATGCTGGTCCTTCTCAATGCAATCAACACACTTCCTTTTTCAGGGGAAAAAAAAAATCCACTGGCAAATCAGTGAACTTAAAAACTGAAGCTTTTAGTTTTAAAAGAACGATTATTTCCCAAAGCCCTGTACATAACAGTAATGACAAGATGGGTGAGCAAAGAAATATTTAGGAAGAACTGTTTTCAAAGACACACTTCAAACTCTCTTCACTGGCTACTACTAGGTGAAGAAAATAATTTCAAATCTCTCACACGGTACTCCTCAAATTCTGTGTCCTCTGTGGTAGTTTGCTAAGCGACCATACATCATTTCTCTCCATTTGCAACTCTTGCCACCAAGAGTTGAAATTTATTTCCTCACTCCTTGAATATGGGCCAACACTGTGCCTTATCTGACCAATAGAATGTGGCAGAACTGAAAGCATTCAAGTGTGTTCCACACCTTGGGTTCAAGTGCCTTGCACTCTTCTGGTCTCTCTCTTAGGGTCCTGCCCACTGTCTACGTGAACAAGCCTGGGCTGTCTTGCACACAGATGAGAGACACTTGTCTCAGCCATCTCCACTGTCACTCAGCCTACAGCCAGCCACCCCTCAGAAGTGCTGCCTAGCTGACAGGCAGTGACTGTAGACATGTTACTAAGCCCAGTGAGACCAAGAAAACCACTGACCCATAGAATCACGAACTAAAAATCTTCAGTGTCTTAAGCCACTAAATGTTGCAGAGGCTTATGTAACAGAGGCAATGATCTACCATATTCTTCTTTGTTGGTTCTGTTCATTTTAAAGAATATATTGGGAAATAATTCAGTTCTTAAAATAAAAGATTAGGTTGGGGTGACCTGAATGGCTATGGAAAACATCAAGCAGGTATGCACAGGCATAAACAGAGTTGTTGCTCTCAACCAAAGCAAATAATTCCCTTTCCTATTTAAATTCAGATGATTTTCATGCCATATTCCGCAGAGTTAGAAAAAGAAAACTTAACCCAGGAGAACAATCCCTACCACTCAAATGCACATTTAGTGAATGAAATCACCCTTGCTCTCCCATAATAAGTGCACTGCTATGAATTCAATGGAGCACACACACACAACAAAACAGACATTTTCATAAACATCTTCACAGCATGCAGAGGAAAATATCATCCTATTTTATTCATCAGTGTTAGGTAAAATTCCACATAGTGGATAGCCAAGAGTTAATTTTAAAATATCATCGATTTTTAAATCTTTATGTCTAAAATAGATTTTCCTTGAAAAAAAATTTCAATGTTGTCTTCTAATGCTTCTCTTCCTGACTCTGTGTAGACCACCTTCCCCTTCCTTTTGCCTGGCCACAGGGGCCACGAGGTGCCATGTATTGAGACGGTCACCTCACAAGCTGGAGGAACCAGGATCAGTGTCACTGTCATAGGGGAGAGCTGCCCTGAGTCACACAGCACCTATTTGATGCTGTATAAACAAGACATAAATCACAGTTGTGTCCATTAAGAGATAAGGGTTTGTTACCCAGCCTAGCAAAGCCTACTGTCATGAGGCATTGGGATGGGTATGCTGACAGGGCAATGAGGCAGGAGACAGGGGACAACTGCAGGTGCACTTTCCTTGAGGCGGTGATCCAGAGCATAAGCAAAGGAGTTGCCATGCTAACCATATGAATGATTTGTTCATTTTCCCAGACAGGACGTCAGAATGTGTGGGCACAGAAGCAAGAAGTTGGTAGACTCCATGAAGGAGCACTGTTTTGGCCCTGAAACAATAAGCAGATCACTGAGAATGCAGAGGGGTGTGGAAGTCTGAAGACCAAAAGGATGATGTGCAACAGTCTGCTCAGAGAAGGGGAGAGTGAATGCCCATGTGGAATGCTAAGCGTGAGACGCCCCCGCAGGTACTGAATAGGTGCTGTTCTCCCTTAGCCATGCCCAGCTGTTTGGCCACAGGCTGTATCCAAGTAGAGAGTTGGATCTACTCAGGGTGGGAGGTTTGCCAGGCAGGCTTATAACATATAACATAGAACAGATTTATGAGGGGCCAGAGAAAACGAAGGTGTGTAGAAGGGCATGATTATAATGTTGAACCATAAAATCGGATCTGAATAAACCTGTGAGAAAGTGAGAGTGTTAGAGAGCTCTGTTAGTCAGCTTGGGCTGCCATCACAAAACAGCACAGCCTGGGTGGCTAAACCAACAGAAATTGATTTCCTTATGGATTTGAAGCTGGGAAGGCTAAGACCATCGTGCTGGCAGCGTTGGTTTCTTCTAAGGTCTCTCTCCTTGATTTATACATAACCATCTTCACTGTGTCTTCACCTGGTCTTCCCTCTATGAATATCAATGTCTTCATTTCCTTTTCTTATAGGGACACCAGTCATATTGGAGTAGGTCCCACCTTAATGGCATCATTTTGCCTTAATAACCTCTGCAAAGACCCTATCCCCAAATACAGTCACATTCTGAGGTACTAGAGATTAGGATCTCAACATAAGAATTTGGAAGGGGTACATCATTCACCCTATAACAAGGGGTTGAAGTGAAAAAAATAGAAAATGATGCCTAGTAGTTGAATGCTACCAACTGAGGCAAAGGCCTAGCATATGATCAAGAGACTAGATGTTAGAGGAGAGAAAATAATATAACATTTTGGGATAAAGTGGTCAAGGACAAGGTGCGGGATAAATTATCCTTGCCGATATTAAAGTCACCAAGTTTGATGAAAGAATCCATAAAGCAGAAAGTGACAATAAACCCAAAGTAGAGAAAGCACTAATGTTCCATTAATTGTGGGTGGGGAGGGTGGGGGGAGCAGGAGAGAGCAAGAAGGAAGCAACCAGAAGGATGGCAGATGGCTACAACAACAAAGGCCATCAGATGATCCAGTCAGATGGCTCATGCCTTGAAGGAACTGAGGATAGTGGTGGGGGGCAGGGTGGAAAACAAGGGAAACCCATATTCAGTGAGAGGAATGGTGAGCCAAGGCTGTACTCACTTGCTTACTTGTCTAGGAGTTCAGGGAGTACAGGAGAAAAGTCACTATTTGAAGGCTGCAAGGGAAACAGTGTCCTTAGGAAAAGCTGGATTTTTTTAAAGAAATTAAAGAAAAAATTAAGAGAAAAGTTTGAAGGTAGGGTATTTTTTTTAATGACAGATTGAGACTGACATTACTAGTGATCACCAGTATTAATTGCCTTCTCCTTTCAGCCCCATGAAAAACGGGATTCCTCCACTTCATTATGTTTAGGCAAGAACATCTGAACATTTCTGAGTATTTCTGGCAAAGACACATGAGAACTGACATGTGTTACTTCTAAGTTGAGGCAGTGGAATGCCCATGTGCAGCTCTCCCGTTTTGCTCCTACTCTACTGAGGCCACCAAGGAGACTTCAGTTCCAGATGTTTTTGATAGAATATTGTACAACCTTTGTCAGCTTCTTTTCTGGGTGATCACGTAGAGCAGACTCCGTGTCAACCAATGTTGAACAAAAAGTCTAAGTGAGGCTCTGTTTCTTAAGGGCTGGTGGTATTTCTGAGTGCAAGGTGTGTGAATGACTTGTTGCCCAGAAAATCCTAGCCTCTCCTAATCTGCACACTTACCCTGAGTTCCCGAAATTGCAGTGGGAGAGCTGAGGAAGAAGGGAGACTGGTACTCATCCAAGAACGTGCAGAGCCATATTTAAATACAAAAGAATACTTGAAAGCATCTTGGGGGTGGAGGATGGGCTTGGAGGCATGGGATTTTGGCAATAACTGAAAAAAGAAAATGTTGATGACATTTTAGGGAAAGGTAGATTACTAAATGCAATTGTAGCTTCTTTCAATGGGCCCTCTCAGGCTCTCTGCAGTGGAGAGATGGGAAATGTGGTCAAGAGTGAGGGGCAGTGGAGATCCCATAAGGAGCACACAGAGCTAGGTGGACTCAACGCCCTCCCCCTCAACCACCTGCCACCAGCAAAAAGGAGCTATGACTGTGATCATAACATTTAAGGAGACATTTATGGTACTAATACTCCTTGAAACATACAGCGGAAAATGCAGGTCTAGAAGCATGTTAGATTAAGCTAGTATGTGATTTGGTATCTGTCAGCCACACGAATTCCTGAAAATGAGAAAACATGGGAACACCATAAAAGGTTCATTTCATGTGTTGAGAAGATAATTTTCCTGGCAGGTGCTGCCACAAAGTAGGCCTTTTACCATTTCAAGAGTGAAGTATCCAAAGCAAAAGATAAGCTTTCATTTTACTTATAAATATTACAAGTGATATAAGTAGGGGCAGCAGAGTACACGAAACCAATTATCCAATGCCCAGGCCTCTAAAGTGTGTTAAATTATATTATATGTTACACAGCAGGAAGGTCCAAAGGATGTAAACAGAATGAAATATCAGGCAACACTAAGAACAGAAATGCAGAGCAAAATAGAAAAGGGAATCAGTGATGATGAAAAAGACAAGGTGAAACTCCAAAAATGGAGGGCTGAAATGGGAGGAGAGAGCAGCAGCAGTGTCTGACACATGGCAGTAGGAATGGAGCAGAGAACTCCTTTAGTGACTATGCTTAGGAGAGAAACCACAGCACCAAGAAAACACACACACACACATATACAGTAAGAAGAGCAGCAGAGGGAATGCGAAAATAGCTCAGCAGGTTAAGCATTTACTTTGCAATTGCGAGGTCCAGGGTTCAATTCCCAGTCTCAGCCCATGCAAACCCATAGGCTGAACTGTGGTATAACTGGTAACCACCAGGATGGCAGCAAAGGTTCTCATCTCCCATGCAGGAGGCCCCTGGTTTGGTTCCTGACTCATGTCGCCCCACATCCACCTGTGTGGAATAAAAACACGTTACAACTAATGATGTACAGCTATGGAGACTGCTCTAGGCCCTCTGCCTCTCTTCTCTCTCTCTCTCTCTCTCTCTCTCTCTCTCTCTCTCTCTCTCTCTCTCTCTCACACTCTTATCCCCTCTCTCAAATAAAAATAAATTTTCAAAAGAAAATAACAGCAGTGGAGAAGTTGGGAAATGGTAAAGACATTGAGAAGCTGCTAGCCATCCCAACTTCTGTCCACAACACACACCACACTCAAAAGAAAATAATAGGAAACAGTGGATTAGAAGAGGAATGTTGATGGAAAGAGGGAGATAACATGGCATAGCAAAGGGACACAGGTTTGGGGGCAGGCCAAACTTTCTCTAAACCTTGGTTTTGCCCCTGATCTTAAACCTTTGGTTTTTTCAATGTTCTTATATATAGAATGGCTAGGACAATTACAGTCAGTGCCTAGAGTTGTAGTGAGAGTTCGATAAAAAGTGGCTAAAGGGATCAGCAAATGTGTTGTACATAGAGAAGGTCACATTGAAGAATAATCCTCATTCCCAGATAGCAAAACTCAAATGTTGAAGTATCCTCAGCTGGCTAGAGAATATTTACCAGCTCTCAACATGACAAAAGATTATTGGACTAACTTCAACACGGCCTTGTGTATTTTATGCTTTGTTCAACTCCATAGTAAATTCAGTTAAAGATTGATTCACAGGGTAAATATTCTCCTTTGCTGCAAGTCTAAGAACACTAAAAGGAAACTAAGAAATGTATCTGGAAACCTAAAATCCAGTGGACCAGGCCAAAAAAGCACTCGCTGATTGGGCCAGCCTACATCCCTACTTACTGGCAAACTTGAATGTATACGTTTTGAAAGCTCTTTAAATTAAGGTGACCAGATGTCCTGCTTTTGGTGAGACAGTCCTGATTTTTAACAATTTGTCCCACATCCCACGGCGTTTTAAAAAAGTCCCGATTTTTGGAAAGAATGCACAACAAGCTAGGGAACGGCGGGAGATAGACCAAATTTTTAATCAAGAACCCCCTCTCCCCCGGTCAATGGTGTCCTGCTTTACCAATGTTAAAATCTGGTCACCTTACTTTAAATGACTGATGACTCCCTCCCTCAAAAAAATAAAGTGCGTCTACCAGTTCAGACAATACTAGGACAAAGAGGGAACTACCTGTGCAGACAGGCTGCTATGAGACCTTTCACAGGTTCGCTTTTCCAGGATGAACACACCCAGACCATGAATTCCTGAGGGGGAGCCGGCATTGTTCACTCTTCTGAGTATAGCTGGGTCACAGCACCCACCATAAGACCTAACATCTACAGCAGTGGTAACTGCTGAAGGATTGGGAAAAATATATATATTTTTTTCTTAATGAGTAATAGTTCATGGATTGGGCATATTCTTCCAAATTGTGCTAACCCTTTCACAAAAACCCACAAGACTCCTTTCTACTCTGTAGTGCACACACACTTCTTGAGAACTGGCTATACCCCAGGCCACACTGAGGCCTGAGGATACAAAGATGAGATGATATTGTGTTCATCTGCTACAGCTGCCACAATGAGGATTCACAGACTCGGTGGCTTAAACAACAGAAAATGTATGTTCTCACAGTTTCAGAGGCTGACATTCAAGACCAAAGTATCTAGGGAAAGCCGGGATGGCTCAGCGGGTTAAGCGCTCGCTTTGAGGCCCTGAGGACCGCGGATTGAATCCCAGCTCCAGCCCAGGCGGACCCACATGCTGAACTGGGGTGTGCTTCCCGAACGCAGTGAGGTCCCCAGTTCAGTTAAAAAAAAAAGGTATCTACAGGTTGGTTCCCTTGGGGCATGAGAGAAGGATCTGTTCCATGTCTTCACATGATCTTCTCTGTGTGTGTGTCTGTATACAAATTTCCTCTTCCCCTAATGACCTGATTTTAACCTAATTTACTCTATGAAGACCCTATCTTTAAATATGGTCACATTTTCCAAGTTTGGGCTTCTACAGATGACTCTTGGTAGAAATACAATTCAGCCCATAATGGACATTCTCTCTATTTGAGAATACTCGTATTCTATGGTTCACTCAGATGCCCCCACAAAGGCTTAGGAGGCACAAGTATTCTTATTATCCAGCACTTGCCTGAGAATCCCACTTTCTAGCTCACCTTTTTTACATTAAAAATGCATTTGCAGTAAGTTTTCTGTTAAGAGAATTCTAAGCTGTTAACTAACCCCTCTGACAGAATTAAAGAGGCACCCTAGTCTGTCAAAATCCTTCTGAAATAAAAAATCATTGTCGCTACAGTTTGTCAAAAGACACGCAATGCATGTAGGAGAGAAAATCATAGTGAGGTAACTATATAAGTTCATTCCAGAAAGAAGAAAAATGGTTTATCTATATACTTTCTACACTTCCATTTCACCTGTGTAATTCTCACAAAGTGAGTTTATTTATCACAGAACTGTTCTGTTCTTTGCTTCCTGTCTAGACTAGGCCCCCACAAACCAGACTTTGAGAACAGAAAGTTCACATGCATAGGCAAATTTTCTGCTTAAATAATAGCACTACAAACCAAAAGCATAAGCATCTTAAAGCAAACTATTCTTAGTTTGCTAATTCGATGAATGATATTTAGACAGCATTATGAAGAACCATTCATACACAGCATTCTATTTTAGCCAAATTCATAAAGGTTATTCACTTGCCACAGATGAGTTGTTCCCAAAGCTGAGGGTCAGTTTCTGTGTCTGCAGAAGCAAAGTCAGACAAGTAATGTAGGAAAAGTGAAAGTCGGAACCAGGAAGTCAGCCCACGCTTCCACTTGCATAAATACATGCCTTAAAAAGAAACTTAGGGGAGAGCAAGATGGCGGCATGAGAGGAGAACCCAGACACCTACCTGGGAAGGGACTTATGAACAAAAAGGAACCCACAGGGGAAACCCTGAGAAGCACCCTCAACTGAGAGAACCACACAACGCAGAACAACACACAAAGGTTAGAGGAAAAAGGGGGGAGCGGGAGAGGGAGGGAGAAGGAGCAGTTTGGGGACAGGA
>PVKE010014377.1:0-22049 GCA_004027555.1 Craseonycteris thonglongyai
GAATTACTTCTACTGCACCCTGTATTTAAAAAAAAACTTTATATAGTTCCTTTTAAAGTGTGGAGTCTGCAAAGGAGGTCACTCAAAGTACTGAAATCTAGTGCATCCAATGCCACAGGAGTTTACCAAAATCACTGCAGTGAAATCACAGAACATTAGAAGTGAACAGATGCAGATGACAGAGCTCCTTTTTATAGATGAGTACTTTAGTTAGCTAGTTAATGGCAAAGCAGATCCTAGAACCCAAGTGTCCAGACTCCCCAGTCTGGAGATTTTCCATCAAGGAAGATACCTAAACCCTTACAACTGTATCCCACCTTCATAGTCTGTAATTACTTTTGGCTCGTTGAACTTAAAAATACCACGCAAATAGAGCTCCAATTATAAGAAATCTTGATGATTGATACAAACACATGTAAAGAATCAAGTCAGGGAAGGTGGGCGGGAGAGCTGGGATGGAGGAGGGAGGGGGCATCACATATTTGGTGATGGAAAGAGCTGATGGAGGGAGAGCTGATTCTGGGTGGTAAGCACATAAAGCAATGCATAGACAATGTAATATAGAATTGTACACCTTGAAACAATGTAATTGTTGCCAATGTCACCCCAATAAATTTAACAATTAAAAAAATGCTTTTAACAGAATCAAGTGGCCCATTATTTCCACCCAAGAACTGAGGCAGTACATTTTTGTTCTCTATAAGTGTAAAATGAATTGTCATTGCCCAGCCCCCTTACAGGGTTGAATTCCTGTATAAATCAAGCCAGGTCACTAACAGCTTACCTAGCTGACACCCAACACCATTCACCCCAGTTCCAGTCACTTTGATACAAGCTGAACAGAAAAGTTACAAATTTCCCCCTGGTAGAATTTTGGAAGAACTGTGTAAACAATGCCCCTTGGTGGTCAACATAAGAAAATGCAAAAGCCACTGCTGACAAAAATCAGGGCTCTAGCAAAAGTCACAGCCACATTTCTAAATTGTCTATTAGACTATGGGAACTGAGGCCAGGTCAAGGGAGAAAGCATGGAGCAAACAGCAGGGAGGAGAAAACTATAATTTTTCTGGGGATGTTTATATGTTCCTAATTAAGGTTAGATTTCAAAGAAAAAAGACACATTTTTCATATCCCATTGAGTCTGAACAGACTGCTATATAAGACTCATAAACACGTTATACTTATACACATAAACAAGATTTTTATTGTTAACATCAGTGAACATGGAAGAATATTCACTTGCCAAGGACATAATGCTCACAAGATCACAAAATGGCTGTTGATATTTATTCAGAAATGGTTTGGTGAATCACTATAGGTCTGAGTGAAATATACAGTAAGCAAGAGATCTCTGAAGCTTCATTTCTATTTGGACTCTCACAATAACTTCATTAGCAAGAAAGTAGAAACTTTGAAGTTAACTTCTAAACATTTTACAGATATTCTGATTCACCAAAAATGAAAATTATATCCCATTACACACATTTTTAGTAGTACACAAAGCAAGCACAAGAAACACTGATTTGGCTCAATGATTTGCCTAATGAAAGGTTTTTAGAAAAATGTTTTTATGTTAAAAAAAATCCCCTGTAAAGCTGTCAAGGGTACTTGATGTTACAGAAGAAAAGTGTTTTCTAAGCAATTCCAAGATCCTGTTATTTCGTGCTTGCAGGGTCTTCTCAGCTCTAAGTTCATTTCTGATGATATTGAGCTCTCCATGGATCTTTTCCATTTCGAATTCATAATACAATTTCATGTCTTCTTCTACGCGTGCATTTCCAACTTTAGTCTGACGCTTTAACTTCCTCACAGCTTCTTTTAAATCTCTGTTCTCTAGGCTCAACTTCAGTATGACTTCTTTGGCTTGCTGGAGCTCTTTGGTTAAGTTTTTGACATTTATTGATTTTTCTGTTAGGTCCCTTCTTAAAATTTGAAGTTCCCAGTCTTTCTTCAGAGTTTGCATCCCTATTTCTTGAAAGTTTCGGGGTTTTGTGAAGACTCCTTTTTTGGCATTCAAAAGTTCTTTTTCAGCATTTTCAAATTCCTCTTCTATTTTTCTGCATTTCATATTGAGTTCTTCCAGTTCTTCATTCAAAATATTCAGGCAAAGGTTTGGAGATACTCTTTTGGTAAATTTCTTCTTCCTGTCTTGTTGCAGGAGAGTTGGGAATGCCTTTGTATTCCAGATAGAATGGTCTTCTGTGCTACTAAAGCTTTCTTCGGTTGCAACATCCAAATTAGATAATTCACAGGAATCAGAGTTTATATATGCTTCATTATTTAAAATGTTCATCTTTCTCTCCCTTAAATTTGGTTCCTGTTCTTTTTCATTTAGTTGGGAAATAAATTCTTTCCTGTGAAATTTATACTTTTCTTGAAGCTTTCTACTAGACAGTTTATAAATTCCTTCCATTCTCTTGACCTTATCTAAAGTCATTTGTTCAGGAGAAGATTCAGGCAGAGAAGCCTCATTTAGAACATCCTGTGCACTAAAAAAAGGAGCAAACATATTCTCCTTCCAGTGTTTTCGCCTACCATCCATTTCTTCAGGTACCTTTTCCAATTCCTTAAAAACAAAATTTAAAATCAAGGCACATTATTTACACCGGAAGCTTGCATACTGGAAAGAACTAAGAATGCTGGCTCATGGATGAAGGAACCTAAACATTTGAAGGCTGGCTCTCCCTGTTAACTACTAAGTGACTTTGGGCCTGAATTCTCTCATTTGTAAATTTAAAGGACTAAACTAGCTGAGTTCTACAGACCCAGCCAGCATTAAAATTCTCTGACCCTATGAAATATAACCAATAAATTAACACATTTTGGCTATTTATTGTAGATAAAATAATTCTATGAGAAAGCAACCATATACATGAAAACAGAATGCTTCAAAAAGAGTATAAGTGATTTACAATTAATAGGCTAATATTAATAGCTGGCTAATACCTGTACTTCCAATGTGTCTGATTTTTTTCCAGTTCTTTTGGGCTGGACTACTGTTTATTCACTCTTTAAAGTGACTAATGGGAAAGCCGGGACGGCTCAGCGGGTTGAGCGCTCACTTTGAGGCCACGAGGACCGAGGATCGAATCCCGGCTCCGGCCCAGGCAGACCCACATGCTGAACTGGGGAGTTCCCACAGTTCGGTTCTCTAGCTGTCTCTGTCTCTGTCTCTCTATCTGTCAAAAGTAAAATAGAAATAAATATGCACTGAAGATAAAATAATTACTAAAAAAAAAGATATAAAAATAAATAAATAAAATAAAATAAAAAATAAAAAAATAAAAAAAAAGTGACTAAAACATCAGGTCTTAACACAGTGTGAGCTGTTTTGGTAAAGTATACCATGCAGACTTCCTCATAAATAACTCTGCTAAGTGCCCTTCTGTCTCAACCTGTAAATTCCTGCTATTCAATTCTTGGGCTTTGCTTTTAGGCAAGACTGCCAAATGTACAGAATTCTATCCACTTGACAGCAATTTCATGATGAGAACTGAATGTCAACAACTGAAAATATTAATGCCACCAAATATGTTTTTCTCAAGATAGTGAAAACTTAGCATACTAAATCACAACCAACTTTATAAATACATAAAAATTACATCATATTTTGTTTCAAAAGGAGCCTTCCCTATTCAAAAGGAATCCTTAACAGCTTTTCTAAAGCACAGAAATATTTGATCAGTTATTACTTCTGAGAGTAGGTAAAAAGGACCCAGGCAACACACTGAAGGGCCACTGGCATCTTAAGTCACCAAACTGATAGCTACAGTTACCACTTAAAGGTAGGAAAAAGGAGAAATGGGTCACTTCATTCATTTTATACATCAATTTCCTATAATATTTTGTAATATCACCACTGAGAAAGATCAAAGTACATCTGTTTTTCCCTTGCACACAAGTATAATTTTATCCTGGTAATGAAAAATGGCAACTGTTATGTTTATTTTTAATTAATATTTCCTTTAATATTATTAAAATTCATAAATTTTATAATATTATTTAATATACAGGGTCCAGCAGAAGTAATGCCCTTTTTTAAAGTAGTATAGTATAAATGGATGTGTTGTTTTATTAACCTTAGTAACCTTTGTGTACCAGGTTCCAAAAGTAAAATGGCCCATCCACTGACAAGAGAACAGCAAATGAGAGTAGTGAACCTGTGCTATCAAAATGCTCATTTGTTACATGAAGAATTTGTAATAAAAGATTTCATATAGATTACCAGCTTATAAAAAGGGGTGTTACTTCTACCAGACCCTGTATAATACATATTTTATATAATATTTCATATTATATAAGGATTATAATAGTACTATATGTTATTTGTTGAATTTGGGAAAATACAGAAAAACACAGAAAACAAAAGCAATCTTCCTCATAATCCCATGGACCTGAGATAACCACTTTTTGACATGTTATCTCTCAAGTACTTTCTTTTTAGTAATAGTTTAAATTTTAGCAGATTTTCCTTGCTACAGACAATAAGAGAATAAACTTGATACCTATGTGTTCTGAACATGCCCCTCAAAAAGAGGGAAGGGACTATCATCCCTAAGGGCACCTCCTCACTGGCAACTAATTGGCTTTGAAGAAATGGAAAAGTACAAATATTCAATGAAGATGTTAAAATGATGGGTTCAAAAGCCATATTAAAGTTTAGTAAATCAGACCATAGTAATAAGCTGAGACTTGAAATTCATGATATAGATGTGCTACTCCTTACTCTTAAAATAGTCCTTTTTTTACTAACCAATGTAACTCTGGAAATTTAACAATAAAATAAAAATATATAGTCCTTTTTGACTTTTATTACTCTGTCACCATCCAGAAGCATATATGATCTATCTGTTTTTAAAAGGGATAATTATAATACAGGTTACTCTTCTCTCTAATATATGAATGTCAATAAGTGGGGATAACTGCAGCATTTGTAAAGAAACAGAAAAAAGAGAAAAGATGGTGATGCTAATAGCCAGTCACATTTTTAGCAGTCAAATTTTTACTAGACAATTCTGTAAAAGATAAAAATGCTTCTAATCAGATAGCAATGGGAGAGAGATTAATATTCCTCCTACCTAGTTCTGATTGAAAAGCATTGGTGAGATTGATCAGAAAGGTGGTGTGCAGAGGGGCAAATATACTAAGGTCACTTTTATACCTGGAGATAGAAATAATGACAAATCTAAACAATTTGAATAGAGATAAAGGATAAAGAATAAATTCTTTTCTGTTTAATAATTCTGCACCTTAAAATAATTACTTCTTTCTCCAACCCTCCCATAAATCCCTGATATATATATTCATATTCATATATATATAAATAAATTTTATTACCTTTCTTCCTGAACCTCTGTACAATTTCCTGATATAGCCAATGCTTTTCACAGAACTGGGAATAATCCACTTATTTTATAACTGAGGCTCAGAGAAGTTAAGTGACTTGACCAAGGCCACACAGCCTATGATGAAAAAACTGAGACTCTGTCTCCTAGGGCAGTGCTTGTTCTAAAATTCCTTTTTATTCTTTTGTTAGGTTTCCCTCCACAAATTGAAAAAAAAAAACTATTTTCAGAGCTTAGGTATTTTTTTAAAGGGTCACAAAAGAACAGAGGAAAAAGAAGAAGGGAGGGTAAGGAGAATTGCATGTCAGTCAGATATCAAAAGACAGAAAGAGAAAGATTTGAAAATCCTTTTGGAATTCCTCTCCATGGATCACACAGGGCAGGGTCAAAGGGTCTCTGAGCTTCCCTTTCCTTTTCTCTCCCTTTCTCCCCTCTCCCTGCTCCCCTCTCCCCTCTCTTCTCTCTCCTCTCCCTTCTCTATTTTCTCTTCTCCCTCTCTCTCCTCTTTTGGAGATGAGATGGCAAGATGTCCTTTAAGGGCTTATTCCCAAATCTACTCACAGAGTATAGTGAAGCCCAAACTTGAAGCAAAAGCTGCCAGTCTCATTTTCTCTTTACAAATCATACTGGCTTTTTGTTTGTTTGTTTGTTTGTTTGGTTGGTTAGTTGGTTGGTTGGTTGGTTGGTTGGTTCTTTGGTTTGTTGGTTGGTTGGTTGGTTGGTTGGTTGGTTAGTTGGTTGGTTGGTTTTGGACAAGTATGACAGTAGTATTCTCTGGCAAGGGCAAGGAATAAGCTTTGAAACAATGACACTCCTCTACCCTGGAGTGGCAGTCATTGTGCTCTCAATAAACTTGATTAGGTAATTTGTTGCAGTAACTCAAATCCAACCTGAGACATTATTGAAAATACAAGCATGCTTTTTTAGTGGGTCAATTGTGAACTTTTATTATTATAAAAGTGCCCACCCAAAACTATGTTGGATACTGAAGGACTGAAGGGTAGGGGAAGGAGGTCCACGAGAAATGAAAAATGTAAAGAAACAAATAAGCCAGAACACAGAAAAATAATATAAAGTCATATGAAAAAGAGATCATTAGTGGTCCTCTGAGACAGCAATCCCCCAAAAGTCTTTGGTCTGCATGTTAAGGCATGGATTTCCATAATACAGCTATATCTGTTCATTTGTGTCTGACATGAATTAATGGTGGATTCCTGATAGTTCTCTTCATAATTAGTATATCCCAGAAAATATCACCATTCATCCTCTGGTACCTTTCCTCTTTTTTTGCAGTGGCAAATTAATAAGGCATTTTGGTGGAGTAAGAGATCTCTTGACATATAAAAGTGGTTTCTAATTACCTAAAGAATTTTGTAAGCAATGATAAAATAAATTTAAAATGGGTTTATAATGTAATGGGATGTAATATAATTGTTGAGAGTAAAGCAAAGAGTGGTCATTTATTATGAATCTTGAGGCAAACCTTTCCATAAAAATCTTAGGGGAATGCATATCTATATTCTGATAGTTCCAGAAAATAATACACTACTATTTATTGTGAAAGGAGAAACCCACAAAACCATCTCATTTTCATTTTTAAGGTACAGAACCCTGAAGAATAAACTCATATTATTGGTGGATAAGTTATCAAATATGTAAAAATATATTTGTTTTCTAAAATATTCATATTTTAAAATCACATACTTTAGGGAAATTTGATGACATAAAAATCAAAGATCTTTTTCCTATAGTCTTATCTCATTTACACTAGGATTTGATTTCAAAATTTTAGGACTACCTCTTTTGCATAAATCTGTATCTGTCTGTAAAAAGTGATTATTCTTCCAGGCAGAGATAGGCAGGAACTGTGAAACAATTCTGGAAAACCTCCAGAAGCTTTTTTCTTATCTCACAAGAGCTCTTCGTCTGTAATTTTGTAAACTGGGAATGATGGTTGGAAAAAGTCATCTCCAACCTGTGATGGGCAACTTTCTGTCACTACCCTCTGCCCCTCAGCCTCTCAGCCCCTCTCAACTAGAGCCATGGCTTTTTAATCAGAGCCCAGGGGAGTAAGAGGGAGACAAAGGGCTCTTCTTAGCTCAGGGAACTTACCCCCCCCCCACCACCACCATTATTCTTTGATGGTTTCAGTTCTCCTAAACCTCAGAAAAACTGCTTGGCCAAAATAAGGGGAAAAGGGAGTGTACTACAAAGAAAGTCAGTAGGGGAAGCCAGGATGGCTCAATGGGTTGAACACTCACTTTGCAGCACTGGGAGCCGAGAATGGAATCCTGGCCCTGGTCAGTGTGGACCCATATGCTGAACTGGGGTGTGCTTCCCATGCAGGAGGTCCCCAGTTCAGTTCTCACCCCTTGGTTCATCCCCTGACTCATAGGGGCGTACCACCCCCTGCAGTAGGCCCCCAGCCTGGTTCCTGCCCTGCGCAGCCCCTGCCCACCTGTGTGGAAGGAAACCATGTCAAAAACTGATGACATACAACTATGGAGACTGCTCTAGGCCCTTCCCCTTCTCTCTGTCTCTCTCCTTCTCTGTCTTTCTCTGTCTCTGTCAAAAACAATAAAATAAATCTTTAAAACAATTTTACAAAAAGCCAGTGGCCTTGCTTCTTTGCTCAGTTGTTAATCCTTCTCACTTAAAAGCAATAGACCTCAACTTTTCTTCCCCTGCTTCCACTGTTCCCAGGCACAAAATGCTACCATTATTACCCTGTCTCCTTATTTGAGAAGATTCTGACCTGGCCACATCTAGGGGAACTTTGCTATTCCCCACCCTCTTGAGAACCACAGGCTTGTAGAAAACTTAAATACTAAAATGAGAACCCAAAGGAACTGTCTGAAGTCAAGGTGGGTGAACACGTTTTACCATGCAAAATTATGGAGAAGAAGGAAAAGAAAGTTCTTGAGACAAGAGTTGAGTGTGGACTATGGTGGGAAAAAATAATAAAGACTGAAGGAGTCAGTTATCTTGGTTCCCACACTTTAGGACAGCTCTGAGCAGATTTTTTTCAGGGTAAATGGTTACTTCTCCAAGTATCATGGTCCACTAGCTAGTTATTTTATTATTCAGGTGGTCACCCCAAAATTGCTTGGTGGTCTACTGGTGGACTGTGATTGACATCTTGCCCAGTCCTGCTTTAGAACTATGAGAAAACTGACATTTTGTGAGCCTCAGTTTCTTCAGGTATAAAATAGAAACAACATACCTATTTCACAGGTGGTTAAAAGAAATAAATGAAAATGAAATGGAAGCCATAATTTTTAGGTTTTCCTTACCCTCGGTTGGAATCTAAGCCAGTCAGATAAACAATCCAACCCTTTTCCAAAGATATATGCTCCCAAGTCGCCAGCCTGAAGTCATCAGATCTCAGAAAAAGTCAGTTTGAAAAAACAAATGTAGGTAGTATTATGATAAGCAGAGGGGAACCTAAATTCAAATCTTAAATTAACTTGTGTCCTCAGGGAAGCATGAGCCCCAAATCCTATAAGTTATTGGTGCTCCCAAATTGGTTAAGTTAAATTGATTCTGAGCAGAAAAGTGATAGTCTTTTCTACAACCGAAGATATTTGCATTTTTATGGCCAATTGCTTTACCAAGAACTTTGCAAAGGCTCCAGTGCTTTTCAGAGCCACCAATAACTTCTCAGAAATAATCCATTTCTAGTACCAGTTTAAAGATCATCAAGGATAACACTGCACTCTAGAGAGTTTTTCCTGGGCTTCCACAGCATTTCATACTTTTTATTTTACCAGTACACTTGGACATCCTGGAACCTTATTCTCTTTGTATTCCTAGTGATTTTCAATATTTTTTCTAAAAATTTCGTAATGCTTTGATTCTAATAGAGATTTTGTAAATGCTTAGAATTTGTCCACTAGCTTACAAAGTGTTTTGAGTGACATTTTAGGGAAAGGACTTCCATGTTTCCCTCAAAGTTTATTTGGTTCAGATCGAGTTTTTAGGACACTTTTGTGTTTTTTATGAGACATTTTGATAGTGTACTAACAATGCAGGTTAATGATCTAGTTACAAGGTTGAAGATGGACATTGGGTGAGGCTCTGTGCTTCTAAAACACCCATAACAAGTTATCAGCAAGCACAAGTGTACTTACACTTCCTGATGTCCAAGGTCTTCTATTCAATGATGATGTTCTCTTTCTCCAGTTTGCACTAAAAAAAAATACCCCTAGTGTAATTATAAAATATAATTTTCTGGGTGGTGAGCACACAATGCAACACACAGACGATATAATGTGGAACTGTACATCTGGAATCTATGTAATTTTTACCAACTAATGTCACCCCAATAAATTTAACAATAAAAAAAATACAAAGAGAAGATGTTTTCTGTTCATTTTGGAAAAAAACACAAAAGGAAAAATGAAAATATAATTAATCAGAGAGCCCCAAATCTGAGATGCTGCTTAAAATTACAAGTGATATACTTAGAATGTTATTTGGTCCATCTAAAATGTTATGCCAGATGCTTTGGAGCAAGTTTTCTTTTTAACTTATCAACCCACTTCCCCAACTATTATACCTCTAAGTCTTCCTTCCCCATGCAATGCAAAAATCAAATGAGACAAGAATCACAGTGGCACTGTAGTCAAACAGTATTTCCTCGCAGTTAAGATGTATTGAGCAAATGAGACACCACTGGTAGCCCCAGGGCATGCTTGTTAATAATGAGCATGCCAAAGGCCACCTTAGCAAAGGGTTGGAACCTAGGCCTTGCCTCCCTCCCCCAGAGGACAGTTAATTTGGAAAAAATCATTAACAAGGGCAGTGATGCCAATTTATGCCTTAATCTTTCAGGGTCCTAACATATCAGCCAAGTGTCCACTTCAAAGGACAGGCTGCCTTTTCTATTGTTTGGCAGATATTGAAAGGAAAGCAAAGTGCCGTTGAAAACTGGGCCCTGTGAACAATTGGTATCCCAATTCTTTATTAGTATAAAATGATTCCTTGCAGAAGAAAAGAGTGTCCTTCATTCTGAAGGCTGAGTACTTTATTAGCACGGAAGTCATATTCTTGCTATAAAGCTGTATCTACGCATGTGTAGTTTGGGGGGTTTCTCTGCAAATGGTTAACTGAAACTCCTACCATCGCGGCTTCCAGCGAAGACGAGGTGGCTCAGATGCGGGCGCTGCCGGGCCTCCTCCATAGGCGATACTGTCCACCTCCCCAGTCCCTGCCCTCTGTCGGGCGCACGTGGGGAGAGAGCGGCCGGCGAGGTCCGACCCCATTCCGCCTGCCACACTCTTAATCCCACGTCCTGTTCCCTTCCCTCCCAAACGCCCCCCACCTCCCAGCTTGGGGCTCTAAAGAGAGAGGAAACCCGCAATGGGATGGAGGTGGGTGAAGTGCTCCTGGGAAGAGGGATGAGTCCACGGGATCCTAGATCTCCGGCGAGCAGACGTACCTGGAGGCATAGGTGGGGTCCAGTGGGCCCTGTCCCCTCTTCCCCAAAGCCGGCCACGCGGCAGCCCTCAGTTGGGCGCTAGCCACCACGCTCTGGCCGGCCCGGCGGCCCAGGGCAGAGCCTCTGCAGTGCAGCGCCAGCTCGGGACGCGCAGTTGCCTAGCAACCAGCGGGTCTGATTTAAAGGGACCTGGGCGCTGAGGGCTGGCCCTCTCAGCCTTGCGAAGCACTGCGCATGGCCGGCGCTGCTGACTCCCGGCGGCTTCTGCTTGCTAGAAGCAGAAGCTCCTATCACAGGAAAGCCGAGTTAAGGTGGGAAGTGGCAAGACACTGTGAGGCAGCCCCACCCACAGTGGGCTTATTATTACGGAGGCTCTGGGTGACTCACAAAGCCACCTGGATACTGCAATGGTCAGGGAAGGAGGGAGTGGGACAGGGTTAGTCCCTAGGCCTGCAGGTCAGCAACTTGATGTTGAGGAGGATTATCTCTGGAAGGTCGCCCAGATTTGGTTCATGGTCCCTAAAAATGTGGCATTTGTACCCCGCTCCCCACCCCCACCTACATCTCTGCCCCTCAGAACAATGGCCAGAATTTATGCCTCTGGCCAAGGCTCCAAGCACCTGTGTCAGGCGAGTACTGTCCCCTGGTTAGGCCCCTATGGGAGAGTGAGTTTGTATCTCTGGTGGTCCATTGTTGACTCATTATGACTCGGGAATTTCTCCACATCGTTCTTGCTCCTATTTGAATTTGCGGGTAACTAGTTCTACACTACTGGCAGTGTAAAATGATTTCCTTTTATCAGTCCCAAAACTACTGTCATGGAGCTTCAGAGGTTGCTCACAACTTCCAGAATTTTGTTGGGTAACAAGCCCATGTTTTTTATGTTAAAGATTTCAGTCATGATATTTTGTTGCATAAATCAATAATGTTCTCAGACTGACTAGCCTGGTTATCTAATGCTGATCTATCACCAAATTGGTCACACACACTTACAACTTACTCTGGCTATAGACTGATTTGGACCCAGCCAGGGCCTCACCAAAAGATGGACCTGGCAAAGGTTGTGGACCTAAAACAGTGGAACCTGAGTGTCCAAAATAGTAATAATAGTGGCTTTTAGGAAACGTAGTGTTTTTTTGGAATCATGAGGGTGAAAGGAAACATTGGCTCTAGAATCTTAAGTGAAAGGAGGTTGAAGGACATTTAAAAAGTGACAGTCTAATTTATCAAGACCAAGCAAGGGAGTGACTTAGAAATAATACTAGAATACATTTAAAAGCTTCAAAACTTCTTGGGAACTGGATGTAACAGGTGTTTGGGATCTGGAGAATTTGCATGCTGGTGCTTCAAGGTTTAGTTCTGTCTCATTTTTCCTCCTTGGAGAACCAATGTCAATAAGGGTTGGAGGCCAGAAGAAGCCTAATGTCAATGTTTGTTTTCTTATGGATCACATCAGAATTAGTTTGTGGAATTCTGAAAAAACTACTTTTCTTGATATCAAATATCCAAATTGCCTTGTATTTATAATTTCTGCTTTAATTATTTTAAGGGATCCCATTTACTTTTGCTTGATGTAAGATTCCTTATTACTGTAACAAAATAAAATTTCTTAATTTTTCTATGTCTCAGTTTTGTCATTTATACAATGGGAATAATTGAATCTAACTCATAAGAATGTTGTGAGAATTGAATGAATATTCTTAAAACTCTCAGAGCAATGCCTGACACATAGTAAACACTATATAAATGTCTGCTATTATTATTATTACCTTGTTCTATAAATTCATTACCCTCTCAGGGAAGCCAGATGGCTCAGTGGGTTAAGCACTTGCTTTTCAAGCCCAGGGACAAAGGATTGAATCCCGGCCCTGGCCTGTGCAGACTGGTATGCTGAACTGGGGTGTGCTTCCCATGCAGGAGGCCCCCAGTTCAGTTCTTGTCCTCCAGTTTGGCCCCTAGCTCAAGGGTGCATGCCTCCCATGCAGGAGGCCCCCAGCCCAGTTCCCACCTTGTGCAGCCTCTACCTACCTGCGTGGAATGAAACCTTGTTGAAAACTGATGATGTACAACTATGGAGGCTGCTCTGGGCTCTCCCCCTTCTCTCTGTCTCTCTGTCAAAAACAATAAAATAAATCTTTAAATTCATTACTCTCCTAAAATATAAATACAAACACACTGATGGTGCTAACTTAGGGTGTGCTCTGAGAAAGTAGGGTTTGAACTCTCCAGTCCCAGAATTCATTTACTTCAGGCTCCCATTAGGGAACTCCACTCCATTTTCATATCCCTGGAAAAAAATGCACAAAGAGTTACTTTGGTCTTGCCATAATTCTGTTTTTAAACATGGTGGATCTCTCCTCCAATGCACTCAAAGTAGGAAATGACAGAGAATCAACAACAGTAAGGACAGAATTTTGTTATTCAAAGCTACTGCAAACTTGGAGCTATGTATACAAAAGTGGAAGTCAGAAAGCAATTTACTACACTGTGGAAACTTTATCAATAATCAAAGCAGCAGCACAGTTAATAATAATATAATCATAAAGTCATACAATGTAGGCCAATCTTCTTATTTTGCCAAGTAGAATATTGAGACCCAGTGAAGTAATGTGATTTATCCTTTGCCCACAGAACAAATAAGCTTCTTTTGATTTCCCTGGCAAATGATCCTTGTTTGTGTAGCCTCAAACCTGGGATATTCATGGTAATGAAAAAGTATACATTTATAGGAATATATTACATGTTGATAAATATTTAAACTGTTCACACAGATAATAACAATAGCTAACATTTCTCTTATCCTGAATCCTATATATCAGCAGATTCTGTTGGCTATACCTTCCTAGTGTATCCAAAATCTGATGGCTTCTCATCATCTCTACCATTACCACCCGGATCCTGGCCCCCATCATCTCTTGCCTGTACTATAGCAGTAGCCTCTTAAATGCTTGTACCCTTGCCCACTATATTAGTTTCCTAGGAGTGTCATTAAAAAAAGGGGGGGGGGGAGCCAAGATGGCTCAGTGGGTTAGGCACTCACTTTGTAGCCCCGGGGACTGAGGATCGAATTCTGGCCCCAGCCTCGGCCCATGCAGATCCATATGCTGAACTGGGGAGGGCCCCCAGTTCACTTCTCACCAGAATGAAGATCCCTGCCCAGTTCCTGCCCTTGCAGCCCCGCCCACCTGTAGAATGAAACTATGTGGAAAAACCAATGATGTACAACTATGGAGACTGCTCCAGGCCCTTCTCCTTCTCTCCATCACTGTATCTCTCTCTCTATCTAAAACAATAAAAATAAATCTTTAAAAAATAAAAATAAAGAGGTGGGTGGGGAAGAAGGAATGGCTCAGTGAGTTGAGCGCTCACTTTGCAGCCCCAGGGACTGAGGATCGAGTCTCAGCTCCGGCCCATGAAAACCCATGTGCTGAGCTGGGGAGTTCCCCCAGTTCAGTTCTCACCAGGGTGAGACCCCGGCCCAGTTCCTGCCCTGTGCAGCCCCGCCCACCTGTGGAATGAAACTATGTGGAAAACCAATGATATGCAACTATGGAGACTGCTCTGGGCCCTCTCTGTTCTCCTTGTCTCTGTATCTCTCTCTCTCTCTCTCTCTGTCAAAAACAATAAAAAATAAATCTTAAAAAAATGGGAGGGGAAGTATCATAAACAGGTGGCTTAAAACAACAGGCATTTATTCTTTCACAGTGTGGAGGCTAGACATCTGAAATCAAGGTGTGGCACAGTTGATTCTTTCTGAAGACTCTGAGGGACAATCTGTCTCTCTTAACCTCTGATGATTTCCAGCATTCTGTGGCTTTCCTTGGCTTGTAGACACAACACTCCAATCTCTGCCTCTGCCTTCACATGGTGTTCTCATTATGTGTGTGTGTCTTCACATAATGTTTGCCCACTGTGTATGTGTGTGTGTGTGTGTGTGAGTATGTGTGCCCAAATTCCCCTCCTCTTATAAGGACATCAGTTATTGGATTAAGGCACACTTTTATGATATCATCTTAACTCGATTATATCTGCAAAAACCCTATTTCTAATAGGGGCACATTCATACATACAGAAAATGGAATAAGGATATGCTCAAATTAGACTCATGGTGGGTCTCTCCTTCAATGCACTCAAAGTATCAAATGATAAAGAATCAACAACAGTGAAGAAGGGACACAATTCAATCCACAACAACCATCAATTCTCAACACAGATCTAGAGAAACCCTTATAAAATATTGTCAGATCATGTTATCACTCTGCTCAAAAGCCTGCAAACTTCTGAATTTCATTTGCAATAAAAACCAAAATCCTTAAAATGTCCTACAAGGCCCTACCTGCCCCCCCTCCCCCCACACACACCTAATAACTCTGACCTCCTCTCCTGACACTTTGTCCTTTGGTGATCTCATTCCAGCATCCCTGGTTGTGTTGTTCTGAGAACATCCAGGCACCCTCCCACTATTAGGGACTTAGTTCTACCTGTTTCTTCTGCTTTCAATTCTCTTCAAAAGATAATGATATCCACATATCTTACTTCCTTTCCTTCTGTGAGTCTTTGAATCTTATCTTCTCTGTGAGGCCTATCCTGACCCTTCTATACCATACTGTCAACTTTCAACCTCTGCAGCATTCCCAATATTCCTGATCATATTCTACTTTTTAAAAATATAGCACTTATTTTCTTTTTTTTAAAGATTTATTTTATTGTTTTTGACAGAGACAGAAACAGAGAAAGACAAAGAGAAGGGGGAGGACTCAGAGCAGTCTCCATAGTTACATGTCATTAGTTTTCAACGTAGTTTCATTCCACGCAGGTGGGCGGGGCACAGAGTGGGAATCGGGCAGGCCAGGGGCCTCCCACATGGGAAGCTCCACCTGGCAAGATCCGAACTGGGGCCACACCCCAGTTCAGCATATGGGTTTTCAGGGGCCAGGGCTGGGATTCAGTCTTTGAACCCCGGTGCTGCAAGGCAAGTGCTTAAACCGCTGAGCCATCCCAGCAACTCCAGGACTTATTTTCTAACACACTATATTGTATTGTCTTTCTTCTATTCTCTTTGCTCCCACCCCTTCCGGGCTACTCCAAGAGAGCAGAGAACATTAATTTGTTCATCAACAGCCTAAGCATTAAGCAAAGTGCCTGGCACTTGGGTAGATATTGCACAAATATTTGTTGAATGGCTGAATAAAAAAATGAGTAAATTGAACTCTTACTGTATTCAAGGATGTTTTTATTAACCTTCACAACAATCTTACAATGTACCTAGTACTATTACCTATGTTTTACAGATGAGAACATAGGCAAACAAGGTTTTAAGTAAATTGTCTAAGGTTACATAGTAACTGATGGAGCTGGGGTTTGAACTTAGGCAGGATGGGCTTTCAACAAATATGTAGCACTGACATAAAGGGTGCCTAACCCTAGTGACTAGGAGACAGCAAGTCAGTTATTCCTTTTTCTGACATTCATGTTTTTCCAAAGGCAGACAATGAATAGTAACAGTTTTATTCCATTTTTATTTTTAAAATAATTTTTTCAGTTACAGTGAACATACGATATTATATTAGATTAAGGTATACAACATAGTGATTAGACATTTATATAACTTACAAGGTGATCACCCAATACATCTAGTACCTATCTGACATCATATACAGACATTACAATATTGACTTAATTCTCTATGCTATACTATGCATTCACATGACTATTTTGTAACTACCAGTTTATACTTCTTAATTCCTTCCCTCTTTTCATCCATTCTTCTAACCACTTTCAACCTAGCAATCCTCAAAATGCTCTCTGTATCTTTGAATTTGTTTTCATTGTGTTAGTTTATCTTGTTCTTTAAAAAATACATGTATTTTATTGTCTGAGAGAAGGAGAGAGTAAGAGAGAGAGAGAAGGGAAGAGGGCCCAGAGCAGTCTCCATAGTTGTACTATGGAGTAGTACACCTACAGTTGTGACATGGTTTTCTCCACACAGGTGGGATACAGGGCTGCACGGGACAGGAACCAAACTTGGGGCCTCCCACATAGGAGGCAAGAACCTTCATTGCAGTGCCATCCCAGTGGTTACCAGTCATGCCAAAGTTCAGCATATGGGTTTCCATGGGCTGGGGCCAGGAATCAAACCCTGGACCTTGTGATTGTGAGGCAAACACTCAATCACTGGGCTATCCCAGCATCTCAGTTTATCTTGTTCTTTAGGTCCCACATATAAGTAAAATCATATGTAATTTCTCCTTTGTCTGACTTATTCTACACAGCATAATACCCTCTTAGTCCATCCAAGTTATTGCAGGTGGCAAGATTTCATTGTTTTTATGGCTGAGTAATATTATATTGTATATGTGTACCGTCTCTTATTTATTAATTCATACATTGATGGACACCCATGTTGCCTCCATATCTTGGCTATTGTAAATAACACCACAATGAACATATGGATGCTCATGTTTCAAAGAAACCCAAAACACTACTTCAAAGGAACATGTGCATCCATATGTTCATTGTGGCATTATTTACAATGGTAATTGCAGTCGTGTGTAATGAAAGCATCAAATTTTCACCCAGTCTTGCCTAAAATATACAAGTTGTTATACAGGTAAAACTTATCTCTGGTGTTAGAAGTTAGAATAATGGTTAGAGATAGTGACTGGCAAAGGGCATCTGGCAGGTCCCAGGACTGGACATATTCTGTTTCTTGATCTAGGCACTCATTACATAAATGCATTTTCTTTGTGAAAAACCATTGAGATGTACTCTTAATATATGAACATTTTTTTCTGTTGTGTACCTCAAAAAAATTGATTTGAAAACAACTGAATTCATTTTTAAGTCACTTTCTCATAATTTCTTTATCCATTTTCTTTTCTTTTTTTAAGATTTATTTTATTGTTTTGAGAGAAGGTGTGTGTTTGTGTGTATGTGTATGTGTGAGAGAGAGAGAAAGAAAGAGAGAGAGACAGAAAGAGAAAAGGTGGGGGGAGGGCCCAGAGCAATCTCCATAGTTATACATCATTAGTTATGACATGGTTTCATTCCACACAGGTAGATGTGGGGCTGCACGGGGTGGGAAATGAACTGGAGTCAAGAACCTTCACCACTGCGCCATCTTGGCAATTACCAGTTGTGCTGCAGTTCAGCATACAAGATTTGCAAGGGCTGGGTCAGGAAACAAACCCCGGACCTCATCATTGCAAGGCAAGCACTCAATCACTGAGCTATTGCAGCATCTCCCCATTTTCTTAAATTTTCCCGAACTCCAATTTATTCAAGTAATGATTGCTGAGTACCTCAATGTGCCTGGAATTAGGCTAAGTGTTGAAAGAAGACAAATGTGATAGATGCAATCATGGAAATATTTACAAAATAAAGATGGCCTCAGATGAAGAAGTGGTCAATGAGATGGGGAAAGGACTTGAGTCAAGAAAGTTTTAAACTCCTTGGAAGCTGAACCATCTGAACTGGATCTTGAAAGATGAATACGGGGTCTGACAATTAACTTTGTACATTCATCTGAGAAAAAGTGCTACATACCTCATTGCTAAATATCACTATGATCACCTTCAAAGTACTCCCCTTGGGAAGCTATGCACAGACACCAGCGCTTAGTCCACTCTTCAAAGCAATTTTGGAACTCCTTTTCTGGAATAGCCATCAGAGCCATTGTATTACCCTTGATGTCTTGAATGTCATCAAAATGTCTTCCTTTCAAGATTTCCTTTTGAGTTCTCTCTGGGGCAAGCTTCCCGTGTGGGAGGCCCCCAGGCCAATTTCAGCCTTGTGCAGCCTCCGCCCACCTGTGTTGAACAAAACCATGTTGAGAACTGATGTCGTACAACTATGGAGACTGCTCTGGGCCCTCCCCCTTCTCTCTGTCTCTCTCTGTCTCTGTCAAAAAAATAATAAAACAAATGTTAAAAAAAAAGATTTTCTTTATCTTCAGGCAAAGAAAGTAATCTGTGGGGGCCAGATGAGATGAGTAAGGAGGTTGTTCCAATACAGCTATTTGTTTACTCACTAAAAACTCCCTCACAGACAGTGCCGTGTGAGCTGGTGCATTGATGCAAGCTGGTCATGATGCAAGAGCCATGAGGTATTGGTGAAAAGTTCAGGTCTCTCTCTTTTTTTTTCCAGGTCATTTTTGTGTAACTTTTTCATGCAGCCTTTTCAGCACTTCCAAACAGTCAAAACTTGGTTGACTGTCCAGTTGGTACAAATTCATCATGAACAATCCTTCTGCTATCAAAAGAAAAAAAAGGTTAGAAACAACATTTTGGCTCTTGAGTTAGACTGATGGATCGTTTTTGGTCATGGAGAGTTGGCTGACTTCCATTGTGCACTCTGACGCTTTGTTTCAGGTTCATACTGGTACACTCATGTTTCATCACCAGTGATAATAGGACCCAAAACATTGTCTTGCCTCTCCAAAAGGTCCTTGCTAACCTCAACTCTGCTTTGCTTTTGTTCATTGGTGAGCTCATTCAGCACCATTTTTATACATACCTTTTTCATGACAAGCTTTTCAGTGAAGATTTTCTTGTTTCTCTCTTGATCTTTACGGTACTTGATCTCCTATGTTCCTCACAGTTAGCCAATGATTTTGACGCACAGTTCAGCAAATTTTTGGAATAATTTCATCAGTTCTGCTCATTACTGGCCGCCCTGACTTCTCTTCACTAGTGACTCTTTCTCTCCCCTCAGAAAAACATTAAATCTGTTTGTACACTACCATTTTCTTCATGGCATTATCCTCATAAACTTGGACTAACAAGTGCCTGATTTTACTTCCACTCTTGTCAAGTTTAACAAGAAATTTAATGTTTGTTCATTGCTCTAATTCAAGCTCTGACATTCTCATGACAGCACACAAAACACACAATAATGATGAACACAACTCAGCAAGACTCCATCACACTTTGACACAAACACAGTTGTGAGACACTAATATACCAAGATTATGAAACCTTACTGATTTGTTTCTACAGTGCTGCCAACATAAGTGCATGGTGGCAAGTTTGTGTAAATAATTGTAAGACTTTGTATATACTTCAAACTCACTAAGACACTAGATCTTAAATTTTCTTACCACAGAAAAATGTTAATTGTGTGACACGATGCAAGTATTAGCTAATCATTTTGCAATATATGAATGTAACAAACCAACACATTGTACACCTTAAACTTACACAAAGGGAAGCCGGGATGGCTCAGTGGGTTAAGCACTCACTTTAGCAGCGCCGGGGACCGAGGATCGAATCCCGGCCCCGGCCCGTGCGGAACCATATGCTGAACTGGGAGCTCCCCCAGTTCAGTTCTCTCTCTGTCTCTGTCTCTGTATCTCTCTCTCTCTCTCTCTCTCTCTCTCTCTGTCAATAAATAAATAAATAAATAAAACTTAAAAAAAAACTTACACAATGTTATATTTCAATCATATCTAATAAAAACAATCTGAAGAGAATTAAGGGAGACTATAGAATAAAACATATAGTATTAAAATCTCTAGGGAGGGACATGTATGAGTTTTATAAACAAAATGTTTTGTTGCATTGTCCTGATTTGTTTTCAGTTACAATAACTTATTTTTCAATTTCAAATTGCACTAAAGGAGGGCATGACAATTTTTGATTTATCAAAAGAGAGACAGGTTTTAAAAGGTTACAAAAGTAATACATTTTATTTTCAAAGAGCTTTTTCAATATATTTTTCTATTGTTTTAGATACATGTTGGGGATGCCCAGTCACTGTGGACCCATATGCTGAGCTGGGCTGTGCCCCGAGTTTGGTTCTTACAGGGGTGAGCCTCCTTTGTGGGAAGTCCCAGGTTCAGCTCCCACCCCAGGTGGGAGGCCCCCAGCTGGTTCCTGCCTTGTGCAGCCCAGCCCCCACCTGTGGAATGAAACTACTGTATGTAGAAAACTAATGAAGTGTAATTATGAAGATTGCTCTGGGCCCTTTCCCTTCTCTCTGTCTCGGTCTCTGTCAAAACAATAAAAAATAATCTTAAAAAATAAATAAATACACGTGTATGAATTTTTTAAATGTAAAAATAATCATTTTATTTCTTGACTTTTGCCTTTGTTGCTCTGCATTAGAAATATTTAGTCCTATAGGCATTGTTAAAGGACTAATAAAATCTACTCTCTTAAATCTAAAATCATTCTTGCTTTCTACACCAACATGGATTTTTAAAAGTCAAACAGTAGATTGAGGCAAAAAAATGAGATGAAAAGTCTTCCCTCTCTTCTTGTTCCATCCTAATCTTGTCCCTAGGCATCACCATCGTTAATAGCTTCTTAGGAATTTCTCCCAAAGTTTTCTACAACATACAAGCAAAGAGAGAGAGGCTTTTTGTTTGTTTGTTTGATTGTTTGTTTTTGTTTGGACACCAATGGGATCACATTAATCATGGAATCCAATACAAGTATATCTCCCTTGTTCTTTTTAATACCAGCATGTTTTTCCACTCTTTAATGTACCTTAATTTATTTAACTAGTCACTCATTCATGGATACTTAAGCTTTTTGTAGCTGTTCACTATTTCAATATTGCAATGAATACTCCTTTTTTAAGATTTATTGTTTGAGAGAGAGAGAGAGAGAGAGAGAGAGAGAGAGAGAGAGAGAGAGAGAGAGAGAGAGAGAGAGAAGGTAAGGGGGCCCGGAGCAGTCTGCATAGTTGTATATCTTTAGTTGTGACATGGTTTCATTTCACACAGGTGGATATGTGGCAGCATGGGGCAAGAACCAAAATGGGGGCCTCACACATGGGACGAGAGAACTTTCACCACTGTGCCAAACCAACTTTTACAAGTCATGCTGCAGTTCAGCATATGGGTTTGCATGAGCTGGGGCTGGAAATTAAACCCAGGACCTTGGGATTATAAGGCAAATGCTCAGTCACTCAGCTATCCTGGCATCCCACAATGAATATTCTTAAACAACGTTTACTGTACTTGTGGGGATTTATTTTTAGAAAAATGTCACAAAACTTGAATAGCACAGTGGTAGAGAGTAATGTAGTACATGGATATTGGCCCCAAAAACATTGCAGGAATTTACATTCCCATTATGTATTGTTTGGAGAGTGCCCATCAGTTTTCATACCCTTACCAACTCAGGAAGGTGAATAATGCTGTTTTAACATGCATTTTTTAACTGTGAGTGAGGTTGAACATTTTCTTATTGGATATTTCTTTATTGGATATTTGTATTTCATTAAAGAATCACTTTGCTAAAAGGTTGAAAATGAATGGA